>PQWD01002990.1:18790-89147 GCA_019425675.1 Leucinodes orbonalis | reverse complement strand
CAACTTCGAGAAGGAGGTTTCTCGTCGAATCCAATTAGGATGGGCAGCGTTCGGGAAGTTAAGGAAGATCTTTTCGTCCAAAATACCTCAGTGTCTTAAGACAAGGTCTTTGACCAGTGTGTGTTGCCAGTTATGACATACGGAAGCGAAACGTGGTCGCTCACTAAGGGCCTCTTGAATAGACTCAAGGTTGCTCAGCGTGCTATGGAGAGGGCTATGTTAGGCGTCTCCCTACGCGATAAAATCCGAAACGATGATATCCGTAGGAGAACTAGGGTGACCGACATAGCCCAGAGGATAAGCAAGTTGAAGTGGCAGTGGGCAGGGCACATAGTGCGTAGAACCGATGGCCGATGGGGCGGAAAGGTTCTCGAGTGGCGTCCACGTAACGGAAAGCGAAGCGTAGGCCGACCCCCAACCAGATGGACGGATGATCTGGTTAAGGTGGCGGGTAGCAGATGGATGTCAACTGCAAGGGATCGGTCCGCGTGGAAATCATTAGGGGAGGCCTTCGTTCAGCAGTGGACATAATTGGGCTGCAATGATGATGATGACGTAATCTTCGAGAAAGTCTAGTAAAAAATAGTTAATGATTAAAACATTTACTTCGCTTATATCCGAGTAAGTGCGTAAAGATTTCTTTGAATTAACTTCTAAGATGGCGTGCAGAGTAAGTCGTTTTTAGTATTTCAACCAACATATCAATTTGATGCCTTAGGGATGGAAAGCAAAAGGCCTCTAATTCAGTTTTCAGATCACGTAACGTCGCTAGAGGTCGCTACCGAGAGAGTTACATACATAAGAATTACTCCAATACTCTTATAAAGTCCTTATCCCTAAGGGAATAGCTTTGAGTATCCTTTGACCAGAGATCGTAAAGTACTTTCAGGAGCAGTGAAGACTGTTACAATTCGTATTGAAAAAGTTAACATAAACTTTTATATAGCATATCAAATATGCGTGCTCCCTCTCAGTTTAATATTGGCTTGTTTCGGAGTGTATCCTAGAATGATTTAAAAAAATCTAGACAAACGCTCGTTGCGGTCAAACGTTATAAGCGACAACAGCAATTTTATGGCCATTTTTTTCTTTTTAAAATTATCAAATATGTGTGCTCCTTCTTAGATTGATATTAGCTTGTCCTAGAGTATATCCTAAACGATTTAAAGCAAATTCAAGACAATTTGGATGTAGCAGTCAAAAGTTATAAACCTTCGATATCGACATCGCGTTTTTTCTGCTAGAAGTTTCTGCCAGCCTCATTAAACTTTAACGAAGGACAAACGTAGCGTAGGCCGCCCTACGGCCCGATGAACCGACGACTTGCGGGCGGTCGCTGGTGGAGGCTGGATGAGAAGAACGGGGAGAGGAATATCTGGCGTAAAATGGGGGGGACCTATGTCCAGCAGTGGACTGCGATAGGTTGAATATAAACAATTATAATAATTTTACGAGGATCATCTGAATCCATGATGCTGAAACGGGCAGAAAACTATTGTTTAGATTTATCTAGACATATAAAAAAATAATGGCACGTGGCGGGATTTGAACCCTCCAGATCAGAAGGCAGAAGCCTACACCAAAGAGCGATCGACGCTTATATTTTAGCTGACAGAATGTCATTTGTAAAAGGCGTTCTATAGAAAAACTAACATCCAGTTCTACACCTAGACGAAGACATATTTTATAAAAACAACCGGTCCTCACTTTAAAGGCTAGACGAGATGTCGCCAAGTAATTAGCAGGTGGTTACTTATCTAGAACTGGAGATAGCACGGAATGGCTGGACTGGATTGGATTTGTCAAGGTTACCAACATTTACAATTTTGTCTTTTATTCTTCGCTTGATGAGTTTCGTTGATGGCGGACGTAACTATTGCAGGCCTCTATTCAAAAATTTAAGAGCGTCGGTGGCTTATTGGTGTGGACTTGCCTTCCGACCTGGAGAGTGCAGGTTCAAATCCCGCCACGTACCCATGTCTTTACGAATTTTCGAAAATTATATGTTTGTTTAGCCAACGCGATACATATTATTTTGATAACAAATAATATGATTCTGTACAAAACACAAAATTTTGGAAAAGAGTGACTACTGAGTATCTTGCTGGATTCTTCTCAGTGGAAAACTGCCGTCCGAACCAGTGGTAGCTTCATTTGACATTCATAAGTGTTCTGTAAGGACCTAAACTGAATAAACACTTTTCATTCATTCATTCATAATATGGTAAGGAAACCTGCGCACACCTATGAGGAAATTCAAAGGTTGTGAGTGAAGTCGACTAATCCGCACTGGGCCCGCGTGGACGACTAAGGCCTATAAACCTAGGCTCGTGCTCCTAAGCGGGGACATTTATGAGCTGATAATGATGACGACCAATGAGCCACCAACGCTCTACTACTATGAGTACAACAAATAAATAGACAGCAATATGCTATAGAGCGTCGGTGGCTCAATGGTGTGGACTGTCGCCTTCCTACCGGGAGAGCTGAGGTTCAAATCCCGACACGTACCAATGTGTTTTCGATTTTCGAAAATATATGTACGTTATCCGACGCTCTTACGGTGAAGGTAAACATCGTGAGGAAACCTTCATGCACGCCTGCGAAGAGATTCGAAGATTGTGTGTGAAGTCATCCAATCCGCACTTGGCCCGCGTGGACGACTAAGGCCTAATCACCCTATACGGGTAGACTCGTACCCCTCGGTGGGGACGTATAATGAGTTGATGATGATGAATATGCTATTTGTTCTATTTAACTTGTAACACATGATACAACACATTATCAGCCTTTAATATCCCATAGAAGTATCAGGGGCGATACCGCAATCTCTTAAAACGGTATTAATATAATAATCCATAAGCATTTTTGTACCAGAAAGACGAAGTTATATTATTGTAAGCCTGTTTGAAGAGTACACACAGCGTATCCATTGAAGATTGGTAGATATTCAATTTACGACTATCCTATGGTTGTAGCCGGGACCTGACGGCTTAACGTGCCCTCTGAATCGAAATCCTCTTTCTTTGAAAAACAAAAGGTGATTAAGTCTGCAATGGACAACCCTACTTTAGCGTTTATTTTTTTTAACATGAAAATATAGCCTATTCATAAAATACAGAGTTCATTTTCGCATAATCCAGCGAATAAAATCCAGACTTCACAATAGAAATTGCATAACTAGATTCATTGGATAACTACACTTATTCGAAGTGTAACAAGGTTCTTTTCTGATTTTTATTTGTTTTCGCTCAGTTTGTTAGCAAACGCGCTCCTTATTACTGAAACAGGAGAGTTCAGAATTGCACTAGAAACCCGTGCAGTTTTTAATGAAGCTCACAGGATGTGTCCGACGAATCGATTGGTGTTCGAAGTGCATTTTATTAGATTCTTTTGGACTTAGTACCGGTTTCGACGCCGGGGTTTTTTCTAACATACCTCATTACTAAAGACGTGTTTAACATGTTCCAAAGTTTAGTTTTTGCGGCAAACCTGGTAATGCAATGAGAAACCATTCGAAGCGCAATAATTCTCGCTTGTATTTTTCAACTAAGTCGTTATATTTAGGTATGCAGCCACGAAATGCTGGAACAATATTCCCCCTCCAATAAGGAACTTGTGTAGTGCAAGAGCTTTTAGAGTCCAGCTGAAAGCTCATGTGTTATCTTGTCAGAAGATTATTTAGACGCTGTGATGGTAATTTGAGGCACATTTAAACTAGAAACTATGTAACTATTACTATTATTATTATAATATTGGCGTTTTGTTGTTAAGCGATGAGGCACACTTGTTAATTTGCTATTTTAGAATTCTAGGTTTATACTTATGTAAAATATGTACAATGTAGGTCTGATGATTGCGCTGCGCGCACAGTTATGTTCTTGTAATTGTACTGGTTTCCACGGAAGAACAGCGTAGAGTTGTCTTGCAGGCACCTCTACATTATAAGCTGAGTGGCGACCAATTTAGTGTCATTGTTGATTGTTTAACTTCATATTATTAGTCTAAGTACTTATAATTGATTTTTTTTATATGCACATGTACCTATGAAAAAAACACTAAATAAACGTTTTATTATTATAGGAAAAAATACTTCACAATTTAAGTACTTATGATCTCTTCAACCTATCGCAGTCCACTGCTGGATAAAGGTCCATTTTGCGCCAGATATACCGCTCCTCCGCTTTCCTCATCCAGCCTTCACCAACGACCTTTCGCAAGTCGTCGGTCCATCGGGCTGGAGGGCGTCCTACGCTACGCTTGCCAAGGTGCGGTCTCTATTACTTGTTAGATTTATTTCTGCATTACTGCATACAAGGTGCCTACCTTGTATTTATAAGCGTCGCGATAGACTTCCTTCGGCTAAGGCTGAGAGCCATCGCCTTCGTCACGTGCCTGGTAAAGCTGTAAAGGCCATCTGCGGCTAACAGCAGCAGTCATTCAGTAAAACAGCTTTCTTCGGCCATGGCACGTCAAGGTCGGTGGTGGAAGCTTCATGTGGAAAGCGTACCGGAAGTCTGGCGTGTAGTGTAGCAAGTAGGTATTAAGTTTAATAAGAGCGTCGGTGGCTCAATAGTTTGGACTATTGCCTTCTGATCTGCAGGGCGTAGGTTGAAATCTTGCCACGTACCAGTGTTTTCAAATTCTGTAAATTATATGGACGTTATCCGACGCTCTTACGGTGAAGGAAAACATCGTAAGGAAACCTGCGCACGCCTGCGAAGAGATTTGAAGGTTCTCAAGCTCGCGTCATCTCAGAGCACTATAAATAAAATATAAATTTTTACCGACATTCACACAGCGTCATGTAGTCTCAATTATGCGTGAAATTTGTATTATGGGTACTGAACAACGGATTAACATTCTTATTCGGAACCCGGTAACCTTGGTATAATAGCCGACGTCTCAACCATTACACAAAAGAATAATACAAAAAATCCTAATTTTTATAGAAAACGGTGATTCAATAACTAGTCAATTGTAGGCTTGATAAAGCCACTAACGTTTAAATAATGTTCAACGGCCAAGTCACAAAACATTAACCATTATAATAAAGTAATCGCAGTAAGGAACCTTAGACTTGGCACGTCTTTGTCTTGATTTCATTACTTTTTAGAGATAAATAAGCAGCTCTATCGAGACTTGGCTAAGTTTTTTACAGAATGTTTTTGGTGGGGGTATTCTTTATAAGGAGACCAAACCCGTAGCCATTGGCTAATTAAAAAGCGAACCTCGTACAAATTCAATTCGCGGCAACACGCCGCCTCGTATCCCGAATATTTTTATTTATCCCCTTTATATATTTCCTGGAAGAAATGAGAAATTGTCCCCGCGTGCGCCAGGCTCTGTACACGTACACTCGGCATTTCTAATAATAACTGAACTGTGTTTATTCCTTCGGGAATTCACGAATTGTTTTGTCCAATGAAGGATTTATTTTTAATTCTATAATAATAGAAGCTTCAGGTCTCTGTGATGAAGTGGTCTGAGCATGGAGTTCTGATTTTGATCTGGATTAGGATCAAAACAAGACATTGTATTGGGAAATCCGTGAGTTCGAATCTCACGGAGTGCATGCGGTCTTGCAGCACGGGCGGATAGTCACAAAACATAATAGATGATTCTTTTGTCTACCCGCGTGCTACGTTCGAGTGGCTTTGATGATGACATTTTGATGATCATCAGTGTGTCAGTGATGAAATCAGCGTATTTTAGCTATCAATAAAATCTAAAGTATTAGAGCTATTCAATTGAAACTGTATGTTTAAATAGTTTATTGTCGATATCATATTCTGAGAATTAAAAACTATCTGGTATATCGGAAACTAAGTCTATGAGAGTTCAAAAATACGACGAAACACTTTGAGATTAGGTATGTAGTGCCCATGCGCTTGGCTCGTCTTAGCGGCCGCTACGCCATCAAGCGGTCTTAGATAAAAACTTTTTAAATAGCAATGAAAAGAAAATCATGAAACAAAAAGGACACCAGGTGATTCTACCCTTTTAGATAGTTACGTTGCTCGTTCTTGTCCCGCCAACATAGCGCGGTAAGACGAGCTGAATCCACATTTCGTTTTAGATGCAAAACTATGTTAATTCCCCAACTTAGTTCGCTAAATACATGCTTTTGTCCCGCATCTGGGGGCACGGCAGTGCCCCCGCCAAGTCGAGCGCGAAGCAAACACTGCCGTACCATCCTTTACAGGATCCATTTCACCGCATTTTCAGGCCTCGATTTGAGAACTTTTGGATAATACCAGAGCGCTGAAATTTTCGTCATCTAGTAAGATATAATAACTTACTTTAAATCCAAAATTTTAAGTCTGTAAGTCATTTAGTTCCGACGTTAAGCGAAAGCAAAGTTTCGCATTTGCGACAGACACTCACTCACTCACTCACTCATGATCATCAAAATAGAACTAGTACTTCCCATTAACTCAGAAAGCTGAAATTCGGTACAGAGTTAGGGTTTAATGGCTACATAAAGGGAAAACTATGAAAACTTCGAAAATCGAAGATCTGGAGTACCTGGTGACCCTGCTTAGATAACAAAATCATCAAAATAGAACTAGTACTTCCCATTAACTCACAGAGCTGAAATTTGGTACAGAGTCAGGGTTTAATGGTTACATAAAGGGAAAACTATAATAACTTGGATAATCGAAGATCTGGAGTACCTGGTGACCCTGCTTAGATAACAAAAGAGCCCAGCCAAACTATAAGAGATTGACATACCGCCTTTAAACAATATATATTTAACATGGTGGGCCGCTTCATCCGATGTCAAAAATCGGGGGGCACGGTAGTGCCCCCGCCAAGTCGAGCGCGCTAGACCAATACAAACAGACATGTTGGTGCACACAAATATTTGTAGGTACTGCCCGGGGATCGAACCCGGAACCCTTGGTGTAGTAGCCGACGTTTCAACCATTACACCCAATGGGTCGTCTAATATTCCTTTCAAGTTTCTACAAAAAGAAGTAAAATCCCACCAAAAACATTCTGTAAAAAATCTAGCCAAGTCTCGATGGAGCTGCTTGATTATCTCTAAAAAGTAATGAAATCAAGACAAAGACGTGCCAAGTCTAAGGTTCCTTACTGCAATTAATTAATTATTATGGTTAATGTTGTGTGACTTGGCCGTTGAACATTCTTTATACGTTAGTGGCTTTATCAAGCCTACAATCGATGGGCTATTGAATCACCGTTTTCCAAGTGACAAATTTGTACCGTCAAGGGGTAGCGGTTCTGGCGACAGATTGGTGCAATGGTGTCATGAAGCACCTAGTTTTGTATCCTTGTGTACTCTTCAACGGCCATGTCACACAACATTAACCATAATAATTAATTAATTGCAGTAAGGAACCTTAGACTTGGCACGTCTTTGTCTTGATTTCATTACTTTTTAGAGATAATCAAGCAGCTCCATCGAGACTTGGCTAGATTTTTTACAGATTTAATTTACATGTAAATAAAAACCTGAGTTGCGTCAAAAGTGTTTTGACAATTACAGATAAATTGCATCTGGTCGACTGATGACCTGGTTAAGGTGGCGGGTAGCAGATGTCATTTGCTAGGGATCGGCCCGCGTGGCAGTCATTAGGGCAGGCCTTCAATCAGCACTGCCCCTTGCAAAGGCAGGCGTGTAACTTGCCGTGGGTCACGTACAGGTTTATGTATTTATCACTGCAACATCAGAATAAAAACTGGTCACAGGCCAAATAACCAGTACCCGAAAGCAGCGAATTTTGAACCCAAAGTGTCTTTCAAATGAATGTATTTATCTTCTTTTTTCTTTTTCAACATATCGCAGTCCATTGGACAAAGGTATCTCCCACTCTGCGCCAGATATCCTGCTCCTCCGCTTACCTCATCCAGAATCCACGAGCGGTTTTTCACAAGTCGTCTGCCCATCGGGCTTCTTCATAACAGAATAAATATTTCTCACTGCGCCATTGGAATAAAAAAACACCATCGTACTACGAGTACCAGTCACAGGTTTCAATAAACACTGCCGAACTGCGGCAAAAGCGCACCCGAAAAAACTTCTAAACTCGGTCCGCATCGAAATTTTTGATTTACGCGCCGCCGCCCGACGGTTTATGTATTTCGGAAGTTGGCACAAGTTAACGGCACGATAAAATGGCTATAAAGCCAACTGCAATCGCTTATGCACGGAGCGGGGATACTGCATGAGTCTAGCAGGCAGTGACGTGCATAGATATTATGAGAAGAGTACGCAAAGTGCGTGACATACTAATCGCAAAACCAAGTAACAATGCGAGCAAAGCAGCTGGCAAGTTTGTGTATTTTTAGTCGACCCATTTGGTGTGATGGTTGAGAGGTCGGCTTCTACACCAAGGGTTCCGGGTTCGATCCCTGGGCAGTACAAACATTTGTGTGCATGAACATGTCTGTTTTTACTGGTCTGGGTGTGTTCTATGTATTTACAAAAAAAAGTATATAAGTATGTTAATCTGTTGTTAAGTACCCATACTACAGGCTTCACGCTTAACTTGGGGCTAGATGGCGCTGTGTGAATGTCAGTGGACATTTTTTAATAAATTCATAATATGTGCTTATCAATAACAATAAGCATAATAATAGGCTGGATGAGGGATGCGGAGGACCGGGGTATCTGGCGTAAAATGGGGGAGGCCTATGTCCAGCAGTGGACTGCGATAGGTTGAATAGAACAAGCAGCATAATACATGTATAAGTACCGCATTATTAACGTGTCATTTGTATTTGGACAGTCACGGAGAGCATCCCTAATTGTCTAATACAAGCGTAGGACAGATGCGGGCTGACCAGTGGGGTAATAAATAATACACAAAAACCATTTAATGGCCTCATGAACTGACCAATTGTCAGGGGATTGTACGTATATTATTTGTCTGGTCATCATTTTTTATATCGGCCCATAACATGTCATTGCAGGACACAGGCCTCACTAAAAGCTTGGCTATGCGGAGTCATCCAACAGAAACAATAGATTTTCTACTGTGTCTGGAATCCTGGCGGTTGAAAGGTTATGTAATAACTACCGCACTAAGAAGAAAGAAAGAAAAACATTTATTTGGGGCAAATTAAAGTACTCGTTAAAGTTGGATCGTATTTTTTTTAACATGGGGGGGGGGGCAAACGAGCATGCGGTTCACCTGATGGAGTGTTACCGCCGCCCATGGACATTCGCAACAGCTGAGGTCACAGGGATGTGTTGCCGGCCCTTTATATAACGATACGCTCTCTTTTTGAAGGACGCCAGGTAGCCGGGACTAAGGGTTTAACGTGTACTTTGCTATAAGGTGTATTTCGGAGTTACATACTACCCTCTATAGGACCGCTAGACGCCAGGAGTGCTTCCACCCTCATGTGGTTGACTTTCCGGCAATCCGCGCTAAGCGATTTGCTGCGTCTTTTTTGGTTCGCACTGTAAGGGGAGAGGAACACCTTCTTTGTTTCCAGAGACATAAAACCTCGGTGTCTTCAAGGCCAGAGTGAATAGGCTTTCTCTAGATAAACGTAACATCGGCCTCGTCATCGTTTACCATCATCAGGCGAGACTGAGGCAAAACGTACACCCATTGAGTAGAAAAATAAATCTTCATTATTAGAAAAAAATATGTTCAATACTACATAGCTTCAAGAGTAAACAAAAGAAGTGGGGTACCCATTGAAAATGATTGTATTCCACATTCCTAGATCATATTAGCAGAATTTCCGCTATAGCACATAAGCTTTTCTCTATAACATTCAATGACATTATGACATGATTTAAATACCTCCTTCGACTGCAAATTCAATCCTGCACGGACTGACTAAAACTTTGACATGTTCTTGATTACATTACACTCCTGCATAATCTTCTTCACTAAAGTGATGAAGTTTGTTTATTAGCCATTCCGAATATGCACCATCTAATTATGCCAAGTTCCACGAATATTCGTGTACATAGTGCTTAATATTATTTGCTTTATATCGTCCCAAGATTTAAATATCTTTCGTGATTCTGTTATCACATTTCTAAGAATGTTTTCGAAAATATGAGAAAACGTTTTAAGTATTTTAAGATTTCTTGAATGATCTATTATAAATGTTAAAATTCTATAGTCGTTCAATCAGATATAATTCGAGATTCCCGGATTAACACTGATACGTAAAGGTACCAAGGTACCGGCTGGGACGACAAATTTTAGTCTTTTCCTTACTCGAAACCTTATCATGTAATTTCAGTAAAACACTGGTTTTCATATTACCATTCCATTTATTATTCCACAAAACAACATTTTAACACATTTCCCAGATTTATTATATTGGCGCCCAACGTGGGGCCGAAATGTGTTGTCCATATTATCTTATTTTCACGCAAACTTGCATAAAATAATCGTAACTTTTCTTTTCCCGGTCCCATTTTCACTCGGGAATAACGCTGGTTACGATGTGAATATGTTTACTGAGGTTATCATAGAATTTTTCCTCGCGTTGATAGCGAAATATAAAGAAAAATCCAATCGTTTTGTTAGTCGTCCTGTGACAATATTATCATTCGAGGGGGGTAACCGCCATCTCTTACACAGTAAACAGTATTAGTATAATGATACATCATCATTTTGTACCAGAAAAGGTGAAGTAATATCATTAAATAATACTGTTTTAAGAGATAGCTGTAAGGCTCATGATTATATAAAAGACAATGCCTACACAACACGCTAAGGGTTTATGTTTAATACACGTATACATTTTGTTGTTACTATGATAGCCCGTTTATAAGACCCTCTGCGTGGGTGCCTTAATCTTACCTATTTCTCAGGCCATCATGTTTGCCACTTACCATTAAGTAAGGCTAACATATATTGCCATTAAGTCCCAAAAACATACAAGTAGTTGCGACCTTAATGGTGTCTGTTATCTTTATGCTATGTTGTATAAAGTCTATTTGATGATATTGATTGTACGTCGAAATTAAATATTTTGGTACTTTTACTTCCCTATTCAACCTATCGCAGTCCACTGCTGGACATAGTTCTCCCCCACTTTTACTTATATAGTAATAAACATAGTTATTTAGAAATCTAGTTAGGCCTCTGATATATTTGCTATGCCATGCAGGGCATCACATGTATACCCACTAGAATTGTTTCGGGATGAGGGCACTGTAGCTAGTGAAATTACCGGGTATAAGAGACCTAACATCTGTCGTCTCGGGTGTCGGACGCAGTGCGGCATTGATGGAGAATAATAACTGAGAATAATATAATTTTATAATTTTTGTCGACTTATTTGTTTTAATCACAGACATCCGAATATACAATTAGACTGGACAAGCCGCCAAGTTTATAGGCAGTCCCAGTGTCGCAATTTCTTTTCGGTTCTTACCTGTGAAAAGTTATTATATTTCTTAGAAAAATTTACTGATTCATTGCGATGATGGCATGTTACAATTGCACATGATGGCATTTTGGAAGAAAACGGTAATTTCTTCTAATATTCGTGCGTCTTGACTCGTCTCACAGAGCGTAAACTGGCAGCCAGTGTATGCTCGTTGAGCTTACATTTGTCGCACTTTAAACGCGGCTTGCCCCATCCTCTGTATTGGGAAATCTGTGGTTTTAATGCAAATAACACACTGTATAGTTATTGTTAAAAGCTACCATAAAAAAATATATTTCATATTTTATTGCAACAACTGTCAAATAGTTCATTGTTTCCTTCAATGCTGTGATGTCATTGTCAGGCGTACCACTTATCATCAGGTGAGCGTCCAGACCGTCCTGTACAATTAAAACATAAAAATAATCTAAACATGTAACGGAATGTTACTCGAATTCGTTTGTAAAAGAATCACGTCCCAAACCCATCGAGCTAAGGAACCCTATACCGTCGATTACCGGGATGGAGTGCCAATAACGCTTCTGGTTGTCGATAACTTAATTAATGACCGTGCAGATACTATGTTCTGTTAATTAATCAATGTCAAACGAAGGCCACAGTTGGACAAGATCCAGTTAAATTATTGCATAGCACCCGCATTCAAATGAGGCTTGTGTTGGCGTTTAAATGTATAATTGAAATGAAAGCAATACAATTATATTGAAGAGCGTCCGTGGCTCATTGGAGTGGACTGATGCCTTCCGATCTGGAGGGTGCAGGTTCAAAGGATTAATTCACTTCAGACGCTCCGCCCCAAAAAAATGAATGTTTTTCGAATTTTTCGAAATTATATGTTTACCCGACGCTCTTACGGTGATGGAAAACATCGTGAGGAAACCTGCACGTCTACGAAGAGATTCAAAGTTCGTGCGTGAAGTCGGCCAATCCACCTTGGGCCCGCGTGGACGACTAAGGCCTATACACCCGCGTACGGGTAGGTTCGGGCCCCTCGGCGATAACGTATATGAGCTGAGATGATGTTACAATTTTACTAAAATCTTTTATTATAATAGACTCCGTGGTCTAGTGATCTAAGCGTTGGTTTAATCGCCAAGGGTTCCGGGGGACGTGGGTTCAACTCCCACGGGGAGACCGCATTATTAAAAGTCACTTTGAGCGATTTTTCCAAGTTTAGTTAGAACATTGGAGGTTGAATCACCAGATTGTCCGTAAATAATAAGTGCGTGCGTTTGTCACGTGAAGCCGTCGGTCCCGGATACCCTTAGTTACCCAATCTCTCCCATGGCTATGCTTTGTGAGAGAGCCTGTTCCCGTGAGGTGGACGTTATAGGCTGATAGAAATATAATTTCGAATCTCGCATGTATCCACCAACTCTATAAATGGTACAAGGTTTGTTAAGGATAAACATTCCCACAACATAGATTTTCTTATGTTTTTTCGTCATATACCTATCCGAGATACCAAAATATTCGCTCGCAAACATCTGCACTTATTGAGGCGATATTGAGCCTGAGGTAATAAAACCCATCAGACCGTCACATTACCCGACCAAAACTCGATTTACAGATTAAATCGATATGTGAAGCCAATAAAAATAATCTTATGCAGGGCACGGATTCGGGAATGAAAAAATAATCTGGAACGGGTCGGATTCAGGTTCGTAAAGGGTACCCTTAGACACTTTTTATAGATTTTGAGACCAAAAACTATGAGTAGGTACTAGCAGAAAGGTTTTTGTAGCTTTTTAATAACTTAGGCCCTAAATGTCTTAATTCTAACTTTAAGTTACATGTCCCTGCCATTGGAACCCTTCAAAATAAATGTGTTTCAGAGTTTTCCCTCAGCCTGTTTAAAGCTCAGAATCGTACTAGTTGCTATATCGATTACAAATTAAATTAAAAGGTATACATTTTTTTTGACGACCCATCTGTGTAATGGTCGAAACGTCGGCTGGTACAGCAAGGGTTCCGGGTTCGATCCCCGGGCAGTACAAACCTTTGTGTGCATGAACATGTCTGTTTGTAATGGTCTGGGTGTTTTCTATGTAAAGTATGTATGTATTTACAAAAAAAAATATAAGTATGTTTGACAGGCTTGCGCTTAATATGGGGCTAGATGGCGCTGTGGCGAATGTCAGTGGATATTTATTTATTTAATTGAAATGAAATTAATCGACTGCTCGTTTGCCTTCCTATGAATAGAAATTGTAATACTTGAATTCCCTTAATGTATAACTGGCTCCAGCCCTGCATAGAGCCCATCAGTGCAACCGTAAGCGTCCCATGCATCCATCGGGGCACGCTTCGTCCGTAAATCACAGCTCGAGTGACAGGGGCGATCGGTCAAATCACGCCTTCATTGTGAGACCCAAATGTTGAAATTTGGCAGTTGTTTTTTTTTAAACTAGACACACTCGTTCCCGCGCGTTTTTGACAGCTCTTTTTTTTTCTTTTCAACACATCTTGTACAGATTCTAAGGAAATATTTATATATTATTTGTAAATGAACAACTGCGTGTAAAGTTGTCACATTATTTTGAGTACTAAAAATACCTAGGTCCTTCATCGGTATCGCTTAGCTTTTCTACTTTGCGAATTTCAATTTCATTGTTTAAAGTACTCTAAATACGCGTTTGTGACAACCTGCGTGTAAGACAAATGAACATCCCAATATTAACATTAAGTATATGCATTCAGTTGACATCTCAGTTGTGGTGGGCAGACTTAATATGAGTTTTACTCTGCAAAATTGGTTGCATTTCATATAGGTATTATATTATGCGAACCTAAAATAACAGAGGTATCCAATAGAGCTTATAAGTATGTAGTCAAATTTTTTGGTTATTTAATACAAACCAATTTAATGAAAAAATCAACCAAGTAGACAGAAAAATAGGAGGGGGAGCAGAAGGAGAAGTTAAAATGGTTATTTCAGAATAAATACTTTACAAAGGCTATTAAATCTTCAGCTCATTAAACGTCCCCACCGAGGGGCACGAGTCTACCCGTACGCGGGTGTATAGGCCTTAGTCGTCCACGCGGGCCCAGTGCGGGTTGGCCGACTTCACGCACAAACTTTGAATCTTTTCGCAGGCGTGCGCAGGTTTCCTAACGATGTTTTCCTGCACCGTAAGAGCGTCGGATAAACGTACTATAATTTCGAAAATTCGAAAAGACATAAATACGTGGTGGATTTGAATCGGCGCACCCTTCATATCGGAAGGCAATAGTACACAACAATGAATACATAGGCTTTAAAAAAGCATATATTTTGACTATGATACCATCATATACCATAGACGAATAGAACAAATACTATAGACCAATAGACTTGGGACACAATCGACATAATCGAGGGATCGCTAGAGTTGTAATTTACGAGTATCATTAGGGATGCGCCTTTATTACTTCGGCGACTCAAAAATGTTTATTACACTTAATATTGATTTATGTGTAAAGTATTTTTAATATTAGGGTTTTGTGTTACAAGTACCTTTATAAATAATGTTGGGAATATACACTAGGTACAATTGACGACCCATTCGGTATAGTGGTCGAGACATCGGCTAACTACACCAAGGGTTCCGGGTTCGATCTCCGGGCAGTACAAACATTTGTGTGGATGAACACATCATGACATATTTGTACATCGTCCTCATAATGTTGCCTTCCGATCTGGAGGGTGCAGGTTCAAATCCCGCTACGTTCAAATGTAATTTCGAATTTTCGAATTGAATATGTTCGTTGATCCGACGCTCTTACGGTGAAGGAGAACATCGTGAGGAAACCTGCGCACGCCTGCGAAGAGATTCGAAGGTTGTGCGTGAAGTCGTCCAACCCGCACTGGGCCCGCGTTGACGACTAAGGCACCGTACGAGTAGGCTCGTGCCCCTCGGTGGGGACGTATAAGCTGATGAATCAATATAAACATCTGGCCCAATGGTTGCTGGCATGTTGCCAGATCTAGTCCATAATTAGAATTATCTTCCACAAGTTTAAGCTCCAGATTATAAATAACCGTCCGTAGAAGGGGTAGTACACGGTAAACGCATAATTACCGGTTATTCATTTGTCTAAGGCTCAGTAGGCCTTCGATTTCTTTGAAAGTATAATTACGAACAGTGCTGGACCAATCTCGCTACCTTAGTACTAATTCAGGGTCCCTTTAAATATTAATAGTTTATTTCTTACCATCATATTATACAATATCACATATAAAATACATTTGTATATATAACATTTTAGATTTTTTATGCTATGCTAATATACGAAGAAGATTTATTTAATAGGCCTCCCCCATTTTGTGCTAGATATCCCAGTCTAACGTTCTCCTATGCCAGCACAATCGACCCTCGTAATCGGTCGGTCCCTCGGTCCGGTCTTAGGCAATGATGTAAAAAAGTATGGATTCGTGATATGCTCACAAAACATTCGAAAAAAGTGTTCCGATATTGCAGCGACAGCACACATACACATATTTCGAATTTCGAACACATTTATCTAAACAAAAGAGTACAAATTGCACTCTCTTCGGCGGTACATTTTTGAGGCACGGATGGCGTATCCACCTTTATATATACAGAATATCAGTGGTCTTACGCTACGCTAGCTAAAACGCGGTCTCTACTCCAGAGCTTTTCTGCTCCAACGGCCATCGATTCTGCGACATAATGACTACACTACTGCCACTTCAACTTGCTAATCCGACAAGCTACCTTGGTAACTTTAGTTCAGCTTTAGTTGGGATAGCCACATTTATGATTTTATCTCCGACTCGCTCCTTTGCCCGTTGAGTTTGAACTTGTGAACGTATCTCGCAGTCAGTGTCCATATCTCAGCTGCATTTGTTAGTACGGGTAGGGTGCATTGCTCAAACTTTCGTGTTTGCATTGCGGAATAGTTGACTTAACGTGAAAACCTAACACATCGAATGCCGCCCAACCCAACTGAATAGGTTCCTTAAGAGGCTAAAAAAGGCCTAAAATTTTTGGTTTAAAATTTATCCCAATAAAGTTATTCAGAGCTTGCGTTTCATTAACATAACTTCGCCTTGTCACTAGAGGTGGAATTGAAAGTGCCCGACTGGATGCTCCGTAGGCGGATATTTACAGTTCACAATGACATTCTGTTACAACTCCTATTCCTCACAGTATAGAGTTCACAGTCCAATGAATTTCACAGCATAGGGCATCTAGAAAGTGAAATACCTAAACCCCAGTCGGCATCGTATCTTATCAAAACATAGAGGCAACTTGACAGTTATTGTATCCGGCGTCAAATGCATGCACGCTGGATATGAGTCAAGTAAGAAAAGTGATAGATCTTATTAAAGTAATGTGTTTCGAGGACCCATGTGGTGTGAATGTTAAGAAGTAGGCTATAGAGTTCCAGGTTCTTTCCCGGGGCAGTACAAACATTTGTCTATATGAAAATATCTGTTTGCATTGCTCCGGGTATTTTTTGATGTTTAATGTACGTATGTATTAAAAAAACAATATCTATTGTCTAGTATAAGCTCTTTGCTTAAATTAGTGCTAGAAAGCGCTGCGTTGAGGTCGGATGATATTTATTTATTGGTTTGGACATATTCCGTTGCTTCAAATTGTTACGACTTCATGCCTTCCAATCAAACAGGCTGTTAGCAGCACTTTAAACATCTTCTTATTCCTAAAGCTCGATTATTTTACATAGACGGTCTTTCAGTTTCAGTATAGTGCGATTTCTAGCGCGTGGTCTGTTGGTGGATTATATCCTTGTCTCTCCATAGTCATGCTGTTTGAGAAGGAATGTACCCAGGTGATTTTTTCGGATGTATTTTTACTGTTGATCATAGACGACCTTCACGGCTTCATCGGACAAGTGTTGAGCGTAGACACTCGGCTTAAAAAAATGTTTATGCACAATCCAAAGTACGTCCCTAGGTAACCTAGTATATTTGGGGGGAAAACCAACTGGACCTGGATGAATACTCGAATAGGGATCATCCTTGAAATATTATCACCAATATTTAGTAAAAAGCATGAAATTTAGGAGGTCCTGGCATATCACTTTTACGAATATAGCTAACATAACGTGGGATTGGTAAATTCTGACCATTTGCGAACGGGGTCTCTCTTTCTTCAACCTGTCGCAATCTACTGCTAGACGTAGGTTTCCTCCGCTTTCGTTTCCTCATCCAGCCTTCACCAGCGACCTTTCGCAAGTCGGTCCATCAGACCGGAGGGCGTCTTACGCTCCGCTTGCCGAGCCCCGGTCTCCACTCCAGAACTCGTCTGCTCCAACGGCCGAGTTTCAACTTGCTGATCCGGCGGCCTATGTCGGTCACTTCGGTTTTGTTTTTGGATTTTAGACAGTCATCATCATCAGCTCATTTAACGTCCCCACCGAGGGGCACGAGCCTACCCGCATAGGGTGATTAGGCCTTAGTCGTCCACGCGGGCCCAGTGCGGATTGGACGACTTCACACACAACCTTCGAATCTCTTCGCAGGCGTGCATGAAGGTTTCCTCACGATGTTTTCCTTCACCGTAAGAGCGTCGGATAACGTACATATATTTTCGAAAAATCGAAACCACTGTGGTACGTGTCGGGATTTGAACCTCAGCCCTGCCGGTAGAAAGGCGACAGTCCACACCATTGAGCCACCAACGCTCTTTTAAACAGTAACCAGTAATAATAGTTACTGTCGCAATTAAGATCCAAACCAATGTAACCAGTCTTTTTTGTGTTTATTGTGAGCCAAAATTAAATTAATGGATTTTATTTGATTTTGATACTATAACGATACAATGAATATGTAAAACAAAAACACGAAAATACACTTTGTTGATGTTTTTATATTGAAATTAGTCTTCAAATATTTCACAGTCAGTTTGTTGGTTTTTTAATTGACTTTCTTCAACTTCTGTTTCCAAATAAGCTTGGACTTATTCACTTCTTTACTATATACATTTTTCTAGGTCTGTAAAGTAAATAACATTGAATTTGAAAAAAAATATCCCCTCTAGTTTAATTCCATATATGGCAGGTAATTAGGTTTTATGGTGAGTAGTCTGTGTAGTATATCAACAATTTTAGAGTTTATAGATTAGGAATAAAAAAATAAACAGCTAAGTCAGGAAGGTTTGCCTCCATTCTATGAGAGAGAAAGAGAAAACCTATGATGTAGGTATACATAAAACACCCTATCACTCATGGGTAAACAACCTAAAACCCATTACAATACCAGGCCGATTTACAGTAATAAGGAAGGAAACGACTCACAAATTCTTTTTAGATTAACGGTGTTGAATTGGCCTCAAAACCTATTAGAATTCCTACAGAAAATATCCATTCCTGTTTTGTTTACAAATTCCAATGTAATTACAGATTTTAATCACCTAAAAACACTTCACAGTCGTACATTAAGAGTTACCGAGCGTCATTAAGACGGGGGAGCATTAGGGGCGACAGCGGAGCCCTAAAATAATAAATATTACACCGCTTCGGGGTCGTACTTCACGTCCGACGTTAACGCGTAAACGTAATCAACCACAACAATAAATAAACCATTACTTGAATGTAAATACATCCAGATTGTCTATAAACATAACGCATAGTGCAACTAGACATGATAAAAAGAAACAATTCCTTCGCGACATTGTAATATGAAAGTTGAACCATTTAAAGTACAGCATTTAATTGCTTCCGTATGCAAATGAAGATAATAAACATGTCTTTTATAGTAAAATGCGACTGCAACACGCCGCCCGATCGATATCAAGGCAATTTAAACGTAAAGATCTTACCTTTTGCGTATGTAAACAAATGGACTAACACGATCAAGAAAATCCAGTTACCGATCCCGAACCGGCACATCCCTGTCCGACACATAGTGAAACACACAAAAACAACACTACACAGGAGTTTTTAATTCATCGCTATCACATTTTCACATTACATTCACTTATTATCGTATTTATTTTACACAGATACTATCGAAGAGATGATAGAGTATCCGCCATTTTCAGAACCGCTCCGTTCGAAAACACAACTCAATAATGAAAGGGCAATGCCCGGGTCGTAGGGAAATGAGCGAACTTCACAGTGATTGCAAGTTACTGAATGAAGCTAGGTACAAAACTAGAGATGCTATAACTTCGAGCCTCGATTGTGTCTCTCGATTGTGGTCCCGAGAGTATATTTTTAATAAAAATGTTATAAGTTATTCTAATGAAAGTAACTGATTCATTATCAAACTTAAATTCCATTTAAATTCTTACCTTTAGCATAGGTTTTACTTTTTTGTAAAATTTAACAAAACGCAATTCGGGATGTCATATCAAACAAAATTGTCAGCTTGACGTTAAGGAATTGGGGAATTGTTTGGGAATCGTAATCAATACAAGCCAAAATCTCTAAAATCCAATCAGTACATTTCCGAACAACTTTACAAAAATTAAGTAATAAATAACACTTCATTTATTAAAACAAGAAATAAGAAACATGGAATTGATTTATTCCATGCGGCGAAAGCCATTGAAATTTGAACCGCCCGAAATGGAAAAGTAATGCTTTCTTTGTTTTGATACTTAGGAAATCTTACATTATAACTTTTAAATTTAACAACAACTACTAACAACTAACATTAAACATATATTTCACAGCCCATTGGACCCTGAAGTGGTTCGACCGATATGCACGATATCTTCGGCGAACATAGTAGCGTTTACGTCGCTAACCGAGCTGAATGATGTGGACGGGGATACCTGGGGAGGACATGTGTACGTGTGCGACCTGGACACGCCGTGGGACAGTCATAAAGTCACTAGCACCGCCTTTCCTGTAAGTACTTTTATGAGAATTGGCCCAGTCACAGGGCTGTTGAACTGGGATTTGCGTAGACTGATTCCTGGCAAGCGTAGCATAACGTTCTGGATTAACGATTTGCGATATGTTGCTGGAGTCGTGTAGACTGCGTCTTAGCTAGGGTAATATGATGTCCTCTGTCCTCTGTCCTAATGGACTGACATCTTGAGAAAGTTTTCTGTTGGAGAATGTTTGAGGAAAGCCGTAAACATTCTCCAACAGAGGACCTCTTGGACCTTGGATATCCTTTTCCAGTCCAGTATTAGCAATAGAAAACAGCAGACTGTCTTGCTACAGGCAAAATTTGTGACTCACCAACCAGACTCATGAAAATATATCAACAGGCCAAAACTCCGAAGTGCTTTTTTCAAAGTATCAAAATTCATTATTGTGCTTTACTTTGGTATTTTAAATGTATTTTTTATTGTATTTTTTGTATTCTTTTTGACATTCATAAGTGCTTTTTGTAAGCCTAATCTGATTAAATGAATTTTGACTTTGACTTTGATATGACGTATCAAATCACAAATTTTATATCACATATTTTTTATTTGCCAGGTGTCAGCATTGGAATGGGACAATGAAGGGAAACAACTACTTGTGGCCACCACTGCTGGTGAAGTTTTCGTGTATGGACAGAAGGAATATCTGCTCAATGAATGGACTTGCCTTTACAGTGCTAATTTCCCTGGTATGTGTTTTTTTCTTATCAATACATATTTATGGTACACAAACAGATTACTGCCACTGGTATTACATATTGATGGTTTTTGTTATACAAAAGTCTAGACAGTGATTCATTGTATGTATACTGTACACAGAAATTCTACATAGTTTACAATAGTTTACTTAAATTAAAGATTGAAAACTAGGACATATAAAAGTGTGTGTGTATCAAATCGTCAATGTCTTTGCCACTCCGTACCTGTTCATTGTAACATCGACACATCCTGACTAAAGGGTTATAAAAAGAAGTGTTATTCCTGAAGACATTGATTATTATTCCTGAAGACATAATTATTCGGGCAATGTGATTTTTTAATCAAGTGAGACTTGAAAGGGGGGAGGGGTTTTATAAAAATCACGAAAATAACTCAAGGGGGAGGGGGAGTGTAGTAATATATCACATGTATTTACCTAGTCTAGATATTTTTATCATGGTCCTTAATTTCAGAATAAAATAAAATTATAGTTTATACTTGTATTTAAAGGTAATATTTAAAAAAATTTAAATTCTTTGTAGGGTAAAATATACGTGATGTTGGGAAGGGAGGGTTTTAGTCTTAAACCTCACTATGTATCACTAAAAGAAAGGGGGGGCTTAAAAAATGCTTAAAAAAACATCAGGTGATTAATGAAAGGCCTCTTACAGATAGAATTACATTCAATAAAAAAATATATATCTGTTATTATTTTCTCTTTCTATTGTCTATCGCCAGGGGAGCATATAATAAAGGCAGTGTTCTTCCACAACGGGCGTCGCGTGGTGGTGGGCGACAAGAAGCCGGACGCACCAATCGCGGAGAAGTTTCAGATGCTGCGGTCCACCCCCACTCTCAAGGGATTCGGGTGAGATACAACTTTATAAGAACTCTTGAATGAAAAACGAATTGGTTCTTCATTTGGCATGTTAAGCCGCCAGTCCTGGCTAAAATCTTAGGATGGTAGTTAACACCCACCAACCTGTATGGGGCCCGCTTGGTGGGTTACTGACAAATCTCCACATCATTATCATCATTTCAGCCTTTGGACGTCCACTGCTGGACATAGGCCTCCTCCAATGTTTTCCGTTTGTACCAGTCCGAGGTGACTTGCATCCAACGCTTTCCGGCAACCTTAATCAGGTCATCCGTCCATCTTGCTGGTGGACGTCCCACGCTGCGCTTTCCGGTACGCGGTCTCCACTCAAGAACCTTTTTGCCCCAACGGCCATTGGTTATTCGGGCTATATTGCCTGCCCATTGCCTCTACTTGAGCTGTGCAACACGGGTGACTATGTCGGTGACTTTAGTCCGCCTACGTATCTCCCCATAGCTTTGATGTTTAGTGAGGCCTGTCCTTGCAGTGGGATATTAAAGGATGATGTTGAACATGATATTTTATATGAGTTTAATCCATAAGAAAATACTTGTGAATTAAAATTGCAGTGTACTAATACTGTATTGATTGTTTTAGTGATGTGGGGAATAATTTTTGTTAATGTTTGTTTTTGTTGTATAAGAAATATAATAATTGAGATGTTAACCACTACACCAAGGTTTCCGGGTTCGATTCCCGGGCAGTACAAACATTTGTGTGAATGAATATGTCTTTCTGTATTGGTCTGAGTGTTTCTATGTATCATCATCATCATCAGCTCATTAAACGTCCCCACCGAGGGGCACGAGCCTACCCGTATAGGGTGATTAGGCCTTAGTCGCCCACGCGGGCCCAGTGCGGATTGGACGACTTCACACACAACCTTCGAATCTATTCGCAGGCGTGCATGAAGGTTTCTTCACGATGTTTTCCTTCACCGTAAGAGCGCCGGATAACGTATGTACATATATTTTCGAAAATTCGAAAACACATTGGTACGTGTCGGGATTTGAACCTCAGCCCTCCTGGTAGGAAGGCGACAGTCCACACCATTGAGCCACCGACGCTCAATGGTGTGGACTGTTTCTATGTATATAATGTATTTATTTATAAAATAAAATATATAAGTATATTTAAATTGAGTTTAGTACGTAAGTTTTTAACGGCCCATGCGCTGTGATTGATTCAGCTGTCGGTATTGTATCTACGAAGACAATGGAAGAACAAGGATGACCGACATAGCTCACAGGATAAGCAAGTTGAAGTGGCAGTGGGCATATAGTGTGTAACACCGATAGCTGATAGGGCGGAAAGGTTCTCGAGTGGCGTCCACGTAACGGAGAAGCGTAGGCCAACCCCCAACCAGATGGACGGATGACCTGGTTAAGGTGGCGGTTAGCAGATATCGACTGCTAGGGTTTGATCTGCATGAAAAAAAGAGCGTATTCCCTGTTGAAAGGCTCTGGTATTGCAAATGTACATGGGCGGCGGTGTCTTTACCATCAGAGGAGCCGTTTGCTTGTTTGCCCGCTATAGCATAAAAAAAATGAAAGTCATGAGAGGTGGCTTATTTCAGTAGCCGATATTTTTGGCTGTAATGATAAGCATTATTTATTGTGAAACCTAACAGGGGGGTGGCATGCGAGGGGGTGGCATTAATAACGGCCACCGGGCTGGTGGGTGCCATCACCCCCCCGACTGGGGACTCCACCAAGGCGCTGGTAGTGACCGAGTCGCTACGTCCCACAAGGGATTACGTCACGGCCGCTGCTATTGCTCATAAGAGTAAGTATATTGATGTTTTTAATATAAAATATAAGCGACCCGCCCCTGCTTCGCACGGATGCAATGGTGATATTCATAATAGTCACGCTCCCGCCTCTCCGGTCGGCCGGTACCGCCGCAAACACTGAAAGAAGAAAGAAAGAAAAATCATTTATTTGACCACAAAAAACAATACAATACAAAAATAACAATGTAATTTACAAGTAAAAAAGGAAAGTTATAATAATAAAAAAAAAAATTTTGACAAATGATCACACAAAATTTAAATAAACACGTTACGTATATTGTGGTCAAATGGGCCCTGCCTCAGCTTAAGCTGCCGTGTATCATGTACAGTTTCTAAGATTGATCAAGTTTGGCCACGGCAGCGCTGGTGTTCTGACATCTGCGTACCGCAATTTTTAAGTCTGATATCTTTGCTTTATATAATTTCCTATATTGTATTGTTGAATGTAGGTGTGTAAAGATAGGTGTTAAATTCGTGTCTGTCAATAAATATTTTCTTCTTTTTACTATTCATTGAAATCATATGCTGTAAAGGGCAATCATCATCATCATCATCAGCTCACTAAACGTCCCCACCGAGGGGCACGAGCCTACCCGTGTAGGGTGATTAGGCCTTAGTCGTCCACGCGGGCCCAGTGCGGATTGGACGACTTCACGCACAACCTTTGAATTTCTTCGCAGGCGTGCATGAAGGTTTCCTCACGATGTTTTCCTTCACCGTTAGGGCGTCGGATAACGTACATATATTTTCGAAAATTTGAAAATACATTGGTACATGTCGGGATTTGAACCTCAGCCCTTCCGGTAGGAAGGCGACAGTCCACACCATTGAGCCACCGACGCTCTAAATGGCAATATTGATCTATATTTAATCAACAATTTATTTAAGATTCTAGATATCTAATTGGATAAGGATTCATGCTTCGAAAATTAGCCATAATTTGTTAAAGAAAGTAAATGACATAAAAATGTTATTGTGGGATATCCATAAGGGATAGACCACAGATTTCCCAATACAGGAGATGGGGCAAGCCGCGTTTAAAGTGCGACAACTGTAAGCTCAACGAGCATACACTGGCTACCAGTTTACGCTCTGTGAGACGAGTCAAGACCCACGAATATTAGAAGAAATTACCGTTTTTTTTCCAAAATGCCATCCTGTGCAATTGTAACATGCCATCATCGCAATGAATCAGTAAATTTACCAAGAAATATAATAACTTTTCACAGGTAAGAGCCGAAAAGAAATTGCGACACTAGGACTGCCTATAAACTTGGCGGCTTGTCCAGTCTAATGTATATTCTGATGTCTGTGGGATAGACATATACCATCGCGGAGTTTTCTGTAGACCTTTTCAATGTGTACAATACTTAGTATATTATTTGGATAAATATCGTAGAGTTCAGCCTACGTTTGCGAAGAAAGCGGCAATAATGTAATTATATACGACATCGCATTAGAAACCTCAAAAATAACAGTATCTCCCTATTTTATTAATGGATGTTATTTTACACATAAACCATCCTCTTGAATCACTCCATCCGAAAAAAAATCCGTTTCGTATTTTTAAAGATTGAAGCGCACATATGGATATGGGATTAAGGATATAGAAAAAGCGACTTTGCTTTATACTATGTTGTGATCGAAGGTTACGACCTGCACTACCGTTTAGTACCGTGATTATTAACAGTAGGCCGTTATAGGCTGATGGTATTCTTGTATGTAACAGATGGAAAGCTGATGGTGGCGGGTGTGTGTCGCACGTCGAGCGGTTGGTGTGTGCGCGCGCACGCCGTGTGTGTACACGCCGCGCACACACACACGCCCGCCCACACACACCTCACCGCGCAGGTATACACACACACACACACGCCCGCCCACACACACCTCACCGCGCAGGTATACACACACACACACACGCCCGCCCACACACACCTCACCGCGCAGGTATACACAACACACACACGCCCGCCCACACACACCTCACCGCGCAGGTATACACACACACACACACGCCGCCCACACACACCTCACCGCGCAGGTATACACACACACACACACGCCCGCCCACACACACCTCACCGCGCAGGTATACACACACACACACGCCCGCCCACACACACCTCACCGCGCAGGTATACACACACACACACGCCCGCCCACACACACCTCACCGCAGTATACACACACACACACGCCCGCCCACACACCTCACCGCGCAGGTATACACACACACACACGCCCGCCCACACACACCTCACCGCGCAGGTATACACACACACACACGCCCGCCCACACACCTCACCGCGCAGGTATACACACACCACACACGCCCGCCCACACACACCTCACCGCGCAGGTATACACACACACACACGCCCGCCCACACACACCTCACCGCGCAGGTATACACACACACACACACGCCCGCCACACACACCTCACCGCGCAGGTATACACACACACACACACGCCCGCCCACACACACCTCACCGCGCAGGTATACACACACACACACGCCCGCCCACACACACCTCACCGCGCAGGTATACACACACACACACACGCCCGCCCACACACACCTCACCGCGCAGGTATACACACACACACACCCGCCCACACACACCTCACCGCGCAGGTATACACACACACACACGCCCGCCCACACACACCTCACCGCGCAGGTATACACACACACACACACCCCGCCCACACACACCTCACCGCGCAGGTATACACACACACACGCCGCCCACCCACGCCACACACCTCACCGCGCAGGTATACACACACACACACGCCCGCCCACACACACCTCACCGCGCAGGTATACACACACACACACGCCCGCCCACACACACCTCACCGCGCAGGTATACACACACAACCACCCGCCCACACACACCTCACGCGCAGGTATACACACACACACACACGCGCCCCACACACACCTCACCGCGCAGTATACACACACACACACACGCCCGCCCACACACACCTCACCGCGCAGGTATACACACACACACACACGCCCGCCCACACACACCTCACCGCGCAGGTATACACACACACACACACGCCCGCCCACACACACCTCACCGCGCAGGTATACACACACACACACACGCCCGCCCACACACACCTCACCGCGCAGGTATACACACACACACCACACGCCCGCCACACACACTCACCGCGCAGGTATACACACACACACACACGCCGCCCCACACACCTCACCGCGCAGGTATACACACACACACCACACGCCCGCCCACACACACCTCACCGCGCAGGTATACACACACACACACACACGCCCGCCCACACACACCTCACCGCGCAGGTATACACCACACCACAACACACACACCACAACGCCCGCCACACACACCTCATCGTGCAGGTATACACACACACACACACACGCCCGCCCACACACACCTCACCGCGCAGGTATACACGCACACACACGCACATACACACACGCCACACACACACGCACACACACGCACACACACACACACACACCCACACACACTCCACACGACACACACGCACACACACACACGCACACCACACGCACACACACGCACACGCACACGCACACACACACCACACACACACACACACACACACACACACACACACACCACACACACACACACACACACACACACACACACACACACACACACACACCACACACCTCACCGCGCAGGTATATACACACACACACGCACACGCGCACGCGCACACATGTTATAATTAATAATGAAACTCACTTTAGCATTATCTCACACGACTAGGTAGGCACCACCGCAGTACCAGATATCGTCCCGGGAAACACGAGTGTTATGCACTTTTGTGTTTCGGGGTAAGGGGAACTGACATTCACACAACGCCAGTCCCAATATAAGCGTGAAGCTTGTAGTCAGGGTACTTCATCATCATCAGCTCATTAGACGTCCCCACCGAAGGGCACGAGCCTACCCGTATACGGTGATTAGGCCTTAGTCGTCCACGCGGGCCCAGTGCGGATTGGACACGCACACGGACAACCTTTGAATCTCTTCGCAGGCGTGCATGAAGGTTTCCTCACGATGTTTTCCTTCACCGTAAGAGCGTCGGATAACGTACATATAATATCGAAAATTCGAAAACACATTGGTACGTGGCGGGATTTGAACCTCAGCCCTACCGGTAGGAGAGCGACAGTCCACACCATTGAGCCATCGAAGCTCTCAGGTGTACACACACACACATTCATATACATGAATTAATAATTACACTAACTTTAACATTTTCTAACACGTCTGTCATAGACACTCGATATTGAGTCGTCTATGTAAGTACCACCGCAGTGACAGATATCGTCCCGTGAAACACGAGTGCTATGCACTATTGTGTTTCAGGATGTGGGCCCTGACATTCACACAACGCTAGCCACAATATAAGCGTGAAGCTTATATTATTATATTACGGGTACCTAACAACTGATAAACATACTTATACACTTTTTTTGGAAATACGTACATATTATACATAGAAACACCGAGACCAATACCAACAGACACGTTCATGCACACAAATTTTTGTCATGTTCGGGGATCGAACCCCCGGACTCTTTGTATAGTAGCCGATGTCTCAACCATTACACCAAATGGGTCGTCAAATGTTACACAAACATGTTTTTGACGATATGTTTTTATGTTTTTACTCTTTTGATGAATATTGTAATGAAAAAATACGAAGTCATCGTATTTTTCAATATTTAATCGATTGACATGTTATTTATTAAAATAAAATTGTATTGTTAAATTGTATTCTCACTGTTTCTCAGTACTGTTTGCAAAATAAATATATTTGATTTTTGATATAATTTGATTGTATGTAATTTCCAGCCCCTTCCCGCTTTGTACTTGCCGGAGAGCGAGGGATCCACGGCGCCTGGTAAGACATTGAGTTTTTTTTTCAGGGATTTTACAATATTCTTATATACTTTTCGTTGGTAACGAAAAGTGTTTGTACCATTTTGAGGTTAATTCCGAAAACATTCCATTTTAAATTTCTCCTTTCTTTTTAAGAAAAAAATATATGTATAATAATATAAATATCCTATTAGTTAGTTACTATTTATAAATATTCTATTAGTTTTAGAAACAAAAATACTGTAAACATTTCCAAATATTTGGAAAAGAGTAATTACTGAGTTTCGTGCTGGATTCGTCTCAGTAGAAAACAGTATGGACCAGTGGTGGAATAAAATTTGACATTCATAAGTGTTCTTTATGGACCTTAATTGAATGAATATATTTTTGAGTTTCAATATTATTTTTTTAATATTAATGATTTCTTGTTAGTAAAATATAGTCCGCCTGCCAATGTTTAGCTTTCTACCTTAAAACTTTCACACCCCATTTAAAGGGCAAAGCGTGTGATAGATTGCTAAGAAAGAAAATAGATAAAGTTTCTAATAAATAATTACAAACTTTATCTATTTTCTTTCTTACGAAAAAGAGTAACTTCTGAGTTGCTTACAAGATTCTTCTCAGTGGAAAACTACCGTCCGAACTATCGGTAGCTTCATTTGACATTCATAAGCGTTCTGTAAGGACCTAAACTGAATAAAGACTTTTCCATTTTCAATGACATGTTTTTCCCTTAACAGTTTCAATAGCATGGTGTTTACTCGAAGACACTGATTCCCTGCTGGTGGCTGGCTCTAACCTGACCATGTGGAAACTGGCTGAGAGGTCCCATCCGGTTCACAAGTTGCTCAGTAAAGGTAAATATAATATAAATATCCACTGACATTCACACAGCGCCATCTAGCACTAAGTCAAGCGTGAAGCCTGTATTATGGGTACTAAACAACGGATACACATACTTATATACATTGTTTTTTGTAAATATATACATATTATACATAGAAAACACTCAGAACAATACAAACAGACATGTTCATGCACACAAATGTTTGTACTGCCCGGGGATCGAACCCGGAACCCTTGGTGTAGCAGATGACGTCTAAACCGCTACACTAAATGGGTCGTCAAAGGTAATCATCATCACCAATATGAGTAGATTGTATTATTTATATATTTGTTCCTACACGAGGCAACAGAGCAAGAGTCATCAGTAGCTCATTAAACGTCCCCCCCGTATGCGGGTGTATAGGCCTTAGTGCGGTGCGGCTCACTTCACGCACAACCACAGACATCAGAATATACATTAGACTGGACAAGCCGCCAAGTTTATAGGCAGTCCCAGTGTCGCAATTTCTTTTCGGTTCTTACCTGTGAAAAGTTGTTATATTTCTTGGAAAATTTACTGATTCATTACGATGATGGCATGTTACAATTGCACAGGATGGCATTTTGGAAAAAAACGGTAATTTCTTCTAATATTCGTGCGTCTTGACTCGTCTCACAGAGCGTAAACTGGTAGCCAGTGTATGCTCGTTGAGCTTACAGTTGTCGCACTTTAAACGCGGCTTGCCCCATCTCCTGTATTGGGAAATCTGTGCGCACAACCTTTAACGCAGGTTTCCTCACGATATTTACCTTCACAGTAAGAGCGTCGGAGAATAGTAGATATGTACGTACATATAATTTTGAATACTCGAAAATACATTGGTACGTGGCGGAATTAGAACCTGCACCCTCCAGATCGGAAGGCAATGAGCTACCGACTCCCAAATGTTTGCCAAATCTTCTAAAAGTAATGTGTGGAGATTTAATGTTTTACAAGTTTTTAGCCATGTTGACAAAGATTTAGAGGCTAGGTAGTGCCGTGGGAATGTCCATAATAGAAAAAAAAGAAAAAAAAAATTATTCATCCTTATTAAGTACATTTCACAAAGCGATGAAATAACAAATAAAACTAACATTCATTTATTTATTGGTCTGGTTGTTTCTTTGTATAATCACAAAAAAAATTATTCACAAAAAAATAAGTATGTTTATCTGTTTTTGAGAATGCTTAGTTTGGGGCAAGTTAGCCCGGTGGTTGTTTTGGTTGAGATTCTTCATTTATTTAATGTCTTTTTTTCGTTTATTTTATATGTTTTTTCATTTATATCTCATCTTTGATATGTTTACCAGGTCCCTTACAAGGCAGCACCACCCCAGGCGGTGGACAGAAGGCCACGGGTGACTGCTTCAATACATTGGTAAGTCACATTTATTTAGTACTAGCTGTCCCCCGCGGCATTACCCGCGGTATAAGATTTGACGACCCATTTGGTGTAGCGGTTGAGACGTCGACTGCAACACCAAGGGTTCCGGGTTCGATCCCCGGGCAGTACAAACATTTGTGTGCATGAACATGTCTGTTTGTAATGGTCTGTGTGTGTTCTATGTATAATATGTATTTACAAAAAACTGTATATAAGTATGTTTATCCGTTGTTTAGTACCCATAATACAGGCTTCACGCTTAACTTGGGGCTGGATGGCGCTGTGTGAATGTCAGTCTTAGATAAACAATTTAAACTTATTAGATGCTCAAACATTAAGGAATATCAACCAAAAAATGTACAGGCGGCTTGACACATATATTGACTTATTGTCATATTTATAATATTTATTTATTTAGGACAGCCAACAAAACAAACACCATACAATTATAAACTTATATCTATAAATGATTGTAGTGTTGCCTTAGTTAAAGGCTGCCACGGCATTCACAACTAAATAATGAGTGGACAGACCACAGATTTCCCAATACAGGAGATGGGGCAAGCCGCGTTTTTAAGTGCGACAAATGTAAGCTCAACGAGCATACACTGGCTGCCAGTTTACGCTCTGTGTAAGTCGCGTCCAGACGCACGCATTTTAGAAGAAAATACCGTTTATTTTCCAAAATGCCGTCTGTGCAATAGTAACATGCCATCATCGCAGTGATTTAGTAAATTTAGCAAATAATGGAATAACTTTTCACAGGTAAGAACCGAAAACTTTGATTTATATAATTAAAAAAGGATATTTAAACGAATCGTCCGTTTTTTATTCATGAAAACATATCAATGTAAATTCTTTGTAACGATCTCGGTAGTTATATTACAATGCGGCTGTGCTAACTGTTCGTCGGTTCGCAATTCATAATATGCGCGCAATGGTTAGCGAACATTACTCGTGTTCCACTAGAACCATTATTCGGTAGTACGGCCCCTGACCGCGTCCGTTGGTACAAACGCCTAGTGAGAACCATTTTATCGACCCACCTATCGATATATTCGTATGCAGTCTTGTATGGAAGCGGAAGGTTTTTGTTTATTATTTTACGTTTGTATTTTTTTATATCCTCGATTCTACTAACAGTATTTAAGAAATATTTTGAGGCTATTTTATTTATATAAAGTTATTTATATCTTTTATTCGATATTTAAGTTTTGTTTAAAAACATAAGTACATAATAAGCGAACAAAGTTGATAAGAATCACGACGGCTATTGGCTTTTTATCAATGGTGACTGTGAACACGCCACGGCCATTTTTAATTTGTGAATGTGGTTGTAAGGATTTTATAAAATAATGAACAAATAGTGATTTATTTTATAACTTTTTAACATTTATCATTATATTATGTCTGCCCTTTTCTGAAGCTATTCTATAGTAATAGTATCTAATATTTAAGGTTCCCAGAAGATCAGCGTTGTAAGTTTTACGTTTATTATAACATGGAATAAGTAACCCTTTACAAGACAAATATTTATGTTAATTTTACCATATCTACTCGTACATACTCGTATCTGCCTTGGTGTTGCTATTTAAAAAAATATATGTTTTCATTCTAAACATTATCTCTTGAAATGTAATTAAAATTTACTTTCGCTGTATTGATTTTTAGCGATGATATGATATACATACGTCGATCGATAATTATAGTTCTAATAAAATAATAAAGCTACGCGGCTTAATAATATTGTTTAAATAATATTATTAAAGTTCCTCAACATTATTAATACACCAATAATAATTTCATTTAAAATTAACATTTATTTCACGTAACCCAAAATTAACAGTAGGATTTTTATTTTGAATCTTCGTGCAGGTAATAGAAAAAGTATCGATATCTATCGATATAACGCTTCCCCGCATGGATCACCGCGTTCAAGGTGTCCGTGATTGGGTAAACATTGACCAATGACGAGTAATATTATTAAGTGTAAGTATTTTTAATGTGTGTGTGTAAGTTGAAATTGCGACATTGGGTCTTCTTATAAACTTAGCGACTCGTCCGGTCTAATTGTTATTCCGATGTCTGTGGGACAGACAGAACGCCTGAAATCGTTTAATTTAAAATATACATTTACATATTTCTACTCGTTACTGGCAGCTAGTGCCAGCAAAGTAGACTTACATATGCGCTGTGAATATGACAAATCGAGTTTATGGCTATGCGAGCGTGATAATAGGCGTGATGACTGGGTCGTGAAATCGTAAGAACTATTTCATATTATTACAAATCTGTGTTAAATATAACGATGTGCTTACTCTCAGCTCGAAAACTCATGTTTTATGAATTTTATTAGTCTTCAAAGATTGGTGTGCAAGTCCATTTTTAAAGTACATTAATTGTCAAAAATTTGTTAACAAAAGGATAACACATACAATTTAAAGCAACTTTTGCTATGAAACCGTTTTAGTAAACGCAACATTTAATATAGTTGTAGTACAAAATTCACAGACTATGCGTACTAATTACTGATGCGTGACGTCATAAATAGGTAGCCATTTGTATGAAGCGTTTTTGGGAAAGTCCATTAATGTGTTTTTAGAATTGGAAAATCTCTGTGAGTTTTAATGTTAACGGAGTAATTTTTTACCAATGTTTTCATTATTATGCGGTCCATCGATATAATAACAGAAAAAAAATGTCATCATCCCTATTGACTGAATTGTTTCTGAATCCTATCCAATTTTGACCATAAGACGTCCTTAAAAGTGTACAAAATTAATAGTATTAACATACTAGTACTACTATGTCACTTTGACATGTAGCGAGCGATGCGAGTTACCTCCCGATCGTGAGGGCTGAGGTTCAAGTCCCGACACGTACCAATGTGTTTTCGAATTTTCGAAAATATATGTACGTTATTCGACGCTCTTACGGTGAAGGAAAACATCGTGAGGAAACCTGCATGCACGCCTGCGAAGAGATTCGAAGGTTGTGTGAAGTCGGCCAATCCTCACTGGGTCCGCGTGGACGACTAAGGCCTAATCACCCTATACGGGTAGGCTCGTGCCACTCGGTGGGGACGTTTAATGAGCTGATGATGATGATGATGACGCGATGGGCAGAATTTTGCCGCGGCCACTTTTTAAGTCAGATTGTGCGTCTAGTAAGTTTATTATCTAAGTCAACAGGGATAAGGGATGTGTAAGGGAGGTTGTCTTCACACACTACAGTTTCTTTCCTTAATATATATAGGTTTGGCAACAAGCAGGCGCCTGGACAGTGGACGGCGGGAGCGTGATGGTGACCGGAGGGGTGTTGTCCTTGTCTCCACCACACGCGATACTGCTCACAACCAACACTGTCCACCTACTGTCCAGGGAAACCCTTCATTTCGTGAGTACAATAACACTTACACATTCACATTTACACACACATCTACTTGCACGTTGTCCATTTGTTCCCTAATAATGTTATTTTTGGAAATCGTTTGATGTTCCTTACAGGACAGGCTTAGCCTAGTGGGGGGACCATGGTAAACCTTTATTAATTTAAAAATAATAATATTTATCTAATGAATAATTATTGAAAGAAAGAAAGAAATCTTTATTCAAATAAATCTGTTACAGATACTTTTGTATCGTCAATTGTTATTATTATTATATTTTGTGACTCTACCACCGGTTCGGAATATGTAGGATCTTCGAGAAGAGCCGGCAAGAAACTCGAGTTACTCTTTTAAACTTTCTATATCAGTGGTTTCAGAGTTTTGTCATTTACCTACACATAACTTCAGAATACTGCTCACAACCAACACTGTCCACCCACTGTCCCGGGAAACCCTACATTTTGTGAGTAGCACACCACCAGTTACATTAAAAGCGGAGGAGCGGGATGTCTGGCGCAAAATGTGGGAGACCTATGTACAGCAGTGGACTGCAATAGGTTGGATACCAACAGCGGCGTGCACTCCATGTATGAAAATAAGCAGTGCATACCGTGTACGTCCTGACAACCCGGAAAATCACCAACATATTGAATGATTTCCACACATTCGGCTATTTACCTCTACAGATTTGAAACCATAGGCGATCTGCTGTCAAAACACTCAATTATTTTTTTAATAATTTATTAGGACAACCAACAAGATAAACACTGGTACAAGCAACAATAAATTAGAGACAAACTTAAAGCTAAGTGTCACCTTACTTATAGGTTGCCACGGCATGCAATGTGGACATAGTATTTAAATTAAAATTAAAATACCCCGACACAAGAACTTAAGTAATTTCCCTTTAAAAGTAAAAAAATAATAAATGAAAAACGTCGCGTTGGGGGACCGCTCCTAATTATTTCTTTCTTATCTACGATATTTTTCATATCAAGTTCAGTCCCCCACGCGACGTTTTTTTTAGAATTATTAATAGATTCTTAGTACTTTAACATTAAGTTCTTTTATTATTTTTACTTTTTAAAGGGAAATTACCTAAGTTCTTGTTTCGGGGGCTTTTTTAATTTTTAATTTAATTTTCATTTCATACTTTTTATAGGTAGGTTAGGTTAAGTTAGATTTTAGTATATTATAATTTACTTACTACAATTTAAGGTCAAGCACGTTCGCTATTTTACTTATTAATTACTAGTTTTTCTTACTATAAATAGGCTAAAGGTCACATTGTTACTGATTCCAAGTATATTTGCAGTCATTCGGTTACTCTCCCCACTTTCACTCCTCACAACTTTTAAACGGCTCAACCGATTTTCATCAAACATGTCTAAGAACACTCGCACATAAGTCACCTTTAATACAAAAACAACTAAATTGAAATCACTGCATGCGTTCGGGAGTTATGATGCCATAGACAGACAGATAGACAGACACGTCAAACTTATAACACCCCTCTTTTTGCGTCGGGGGTTAAAAATTAAGCAATTTTAAAAATGTATAAATTTTAAAAAAATCAGTTACAATTTGTAAATTCAGCAAATCAATCAAATACACTGAATATATTAATGTATCAAGTTCAGGGCGTCAAGCACTGCAGTCAAAAGACTGCAATACTTGACGCCTGAACTTATCAGGCTTATATGAAAATATGTCGATGTCACATTCTTTACTGAGCTTATTGTATTTACGCTGTGGCCTATGCATGGTGGCGTGATGACTTACATTGGTCCTACTACCCTTTACAAAGAAAGGCACGTACCTTCCGGCTCGCGCTAATCTATACGGTACATTAAACTGTATAGATCGTAAAAGAGAGGAACAGTCTGTAGTGCCGTTAATTATTTTGTATAGAAACATTAAATCTAACAGGAGCCTACGATCCTTTTAACTATGAAGTCTGAAATAAGTCAGCCTTTCCCTATGAGAGGGCAGTTCTTTTGCCTTATGAGTCTGATATGAGAGATGCCACAAGAATCGCTTCTGGACACGCTCTATACGTTTAATGTGAACGTCGTAGTGGGGGGATCAGACCAATTTAATCAATTTGCCAAAAATATAAATTATTTATTGTTTATGCGATTAGTGTCACTCACTTTGCATACCCTACTCATAATCTGTGTGCACGCCACTAAATACCACTTTCGAGTATGATCTCGTGGGATAAGTATACATTTTGTATTGTAATTTGTCCTGTACACTTCACTACATGTGTAAAAGTAGCTTTTTCTGTTCCTATATCCCTTTGTATGTTAAAATCTTCAATCATGGATTAGGATGCGGTTTTTTAATAGATAGAGTGATTGAAGAGGAAGGTTTTATATATAACGTCCATTAAATGGTGGAGAAATACTATTATTTTTGAGGTTACCAATGTGATGTCGTATTTATGACGTAATGTTATGTTAGGGTTTAGGGTTTTGAAAAACAAGAATTATTGAATTTAGAAAAGGCAGCCGTCTAGCTTGGATGTTGGAGTGAGACTGCGGAATGAATGTATGTACGGACTTCAGCGAGAAATGATGATACAGCAAAGTAGGTCATGAGTGGGTGCATATTCTATCTATAACAGTAAACTGAATAAACGTCATAACTTAATTACATTTGTTCAGTGCATTTAGTATCAGCATTGCATACGTGCGAAGCCGGGGTGGGATGCTAGTTTTAACATTACTAATTTACAGATATGTTCGCTGCCCCTGGGCGGAGTGCGGTCGACGGGGGCGGGGTCTCCGCCCAAGAAACACAAGTACGGGCCCGGCTCCAGCTCGGTATGTACACACTATAATTTATTTATTTTTCGATGTGAGAAAAATATTTAGGTATCTAAAATGTTGGGTGTTTCCCTACGCGATGAGATCCGGAACACGGATATCCGTAGGCATAGTACATAGGCACATAGTGCGTAGAACCGATGGCCGATTGGCCGACCCCAACCAGATGGATGAATGATCTGGTTAAGGTGGCGGGTAGCAGATGTCAACTGCTAGGGTATACGTGGGCATCATCAGAAAGAAAGAAAGAAAATATTTATTAACCACATACATAATAATACAAAAGTGCAAACAGAAAAGATACGAATGATTGTACAAAATTAGAACATGTAATATTATGGTGGTGGTGTTAATAGGACCCAGCCTCATGTGCCACAGCGATATAATACATATATATAATAATATATATAATATATATATATATATAATATATATTATATATATATATTATAATATTATATATATATATATGTTGATTACATTAGGGGTCATCGTTCAGTAGTGGACAGAAAGAAAGAAAATTTATTGTACACGAAATCAAGGTCACAAAAACCAGAGCTCAGTGTTTACAATGTATGTAGTTCCTGGTTGTTTGTACGTTGTAACTGTGATGATGATGCTAGGGTTCCGGTGTCGGCGTGGCGTCGTGGGCGTGTGTGTCGTGGCTGGGCGGCGTGGTGGCGGTGGTGGACGCGTCGGCCCAGCTACACGTCTACCGCCTGCCGCTGTGGCCGGATAATGGTAAGTCGCTTCAACATTGTGTACATTTCATATACCATTTACCAGCGTGTTTCGACCTCTCATTTCAACACCCTGAGAAGAAAACCTTCTAAAAGTCTTCATTCAGTTTGTCTTTATAGAACACTTATGAATGTCAAATGAAGCTACCACTGGTTCGGACGGTAGTTAACTACTGGAACAATCCAAAAAGAGGCTAAGAAGTAACTCTTTTTATAAAAGATGTGTTTTGCTCACAAAATATCATTTGTTATATAATTTTATTTACTTTTAAGACTATAATGATGATGAATGATTGTTTGCAGCGAGTTCAGTGGCGCAGACGACACACGCGTGCACGTTTCTAGAATACGCCATGCTGACCGGAATAGACTGTTTGGATGTTCTGTTGAACTTGAAGACTAATTTGGTGGAGCCCGTGTACGAAAGGTGACACGCTGAACATATGATGTTGTTAAATTACACACATCATATATATTTTATCACAAGTATTTAATTTTAAACACTAAAAACCCTTAAAAATTAAATATTATAACTAAAATAAAAAAAATATATAATAACTAAATAAAATAATTAAAAGAACCCCCCTTCGGTAAAGTTCCGAAGACACTGGCAGCGTTACCCCTTTGAATCGCTAAACTAATTCTTTGACCAAGGTAGCTGCCAGATCTTCGGTCTCCAGTAATGTCGACTAATCGTTTGGAAGTTTCTTTAAAAAGCCTAATAGCGCTAGGGCCCCACGGACCAAGGGTCTCGACACCGAATGGGACAAAGTCATATTCAGAGCCTTGACCCCTGTATTTGCACGTTTTGGCTTTTTCAGCCGCTTCACACGCCGCACCAGCTCTGTTGTTGGTTCCATGTAGATATATTACATATAAAAATATATACATATATATTTTTATATGTATATATATTCGTATTGTATTGTATTGTAGTATGTTAAATATTTAATTGTATTGTGTATATATATTGGTATTTACGTATATAATATATTCATATATATTAGTATATTTATTTATATGTGTGTACATGTACTTATATGTATATATATATCTTAATCTCATGTGTTAGTATTAGTGTATATTGTGCACGGTTGCTTTCGTCTTCCGCTCTAATCGGCTAACATTTTAATTTTCTTTTATATTATTTGGTCTGCTGGAAGAAATCTCTTTGTAGAGATAAGCCTACCTGTACTTATTGTTCCTTTTTGTTACTTTTAAGTTGTCAACCTTTGTACGAAAATAAAAAATGATAATAATAAATATCCACTGACATTCACACAGCGCCATCTAGCCCCAAGTTAAGCGTGAAGCCTGTATTATGGGTACTAAACAACGGATAAACATACTTATATATAACGGCGGGTCATCAGAAGAAGCATTGACGAAACCCGATTGCTCGTCCATTGCAAAGAGTTTCTTCGAAATAATAAGGCAGGCGTGTAACCAATGTGGATTTATTCCGTTTTATAACAAACCACGCGTCGGTGGCTCAGTGGTGTGGACTGTCGCCTTCCTACCGGGAGGGCTGAGGTTCAAATCCCGACACGTACCAATGTATTTTCGAATTTTCGAAAAATATATGTACGTTATCCGACGCTCTTACGGTGAAGGAAAACATCGTGAGGAAACCTTCATGCACGCCTGCGAAGAGATTCGAAGGTTGTGTGTGAAGTCGTCCAATCCGCATTGGGCCCGCGTGAACGACTAAGGCCTAATCACCCTATACCCTCGGTGGGGACGTTTAATGAGCTGATGATGATGATAACAAACCACGTGGAAATATCCCCCAGATGAGCGTGATGTCTTCGGATGTCTTTACTACTCGGCGGCCGGAAACAGAATGCCTCTCAAAATGGCCGCCGTCCGATCCGGCCAGCGACAATCCAGTGCTGCCATTTTAATAAAATTAAAAATATCCATCATCACGCTAGTATTTACAATCGAGTCGAAAAAATAATAATAAAGAAACAATATCGAACTGCTTGACATTTAAGTTTAAAAACAAACGGTATTTGTAAACATAATGTTGGATGTTCTCCGACATATATATTATTTTAAATACATACGTATTATACATAGAAAACACCCAGACCATTACAAACAGACATGTTCATGCACACAAATGTTTGTACTGCCCGGGGATCGAACCCGGAACCCTTGGTGTTGCAGCCGACGTCTCAACCGTAACACCAAATGGGTCGTCAAATATGTTTAGTATTTAGGGCTTGATGACGTGTCTGCTAGCGCGTTCGTTTGACGATCGCACAAGATAAACCCTTTAGAACTTTTCAGGTTGCTAACGGATATATCCAACAAAAACGATTGATTTTTTTCAATAAAAAGGTTGAATGTGATAATTGTGTCCAGGTTGACGGAAACGTTCCAGCGTCAGCCGCCCTCCTTCCAGCAGTACTACTATCACACTTGGTTCAAACTCCGGATGGCCCTGTGCAGGTAAACCGTACTAATTTTACGTATTAGACAATAATTGGGAGTGTTCCAAAGAATTGTTCGATCTTATATTTTTACCAATTCATAATATGATAAAAATTGAAAATATAATTAACTTTATATAATTATTTTGATTACAAATGAATCTGTATTCAACACAATTTTTTTGAAAAAAAAAGTAACTACTGAGTTTCTTGCTGGTTTCTTCTCAGTGGAAACTACGTCCCGAACCAGTGGTAGCTTCATTTGACATCATAAGTGTTCTTTAAGGACCTAATGAATAACACTTTTCATTTTTCATTATACCTGCTGCTGCGTTCCATTATCGGCATACCGTCATACGTTGAAATTTCATCTCATTTGATGGTTGGCGTTCCACAACCTTTGATTTATGGCAACTTTCTTCGCGCACACTGCTTTTGAGACTTCCCAGCAGTGGTATTCCCTGGAAATTTGACATTGAACCTTCAGAAGGAACGTATTCTTCCTAAAAGGCAAGCAACGCCCGGTGACACTTCTGATGGCTCCGGTATTCATGGGTGGAGATGATCACTTTCCATCATATGATCTCTAGCTCGTTTGCGGCCTATAACATAAAAAAAATACTCAACAATAACTTTAGTAATAAGATCACCCACGAGATGGGCAGATGACCTGTGGAGAGTCGCGCGTGTCGTTGGTGCAAATAGCCTCCGACAGGGGGAGGTGGAGATTGTCGAGGGAGGCCTTTGTTCAGCAGTCGTCTCTATCATAAAGTGATGTCTTTTTTAATCAGAAGCTAGCAATGCTTCTTATTTCAGTATTTTTAATGATAAAAAGTGTCTTTTTTAGATGTATAAGGTTCGAAAGCCAAAGTACGAGATTTTTTGCTTATGTACGATAGAATTTCGTTTGGAGTTGGCAACCTGACTGTTTCTTGAGCATTGGCGGTCAAATAATAATGAAAGTGACATGGGTGGGTAGGCGTCGGTGGCTCAATGTGAGGACTGTCGCCGTCCTACGGGAAGGCTGAGGTTCAAATCCGACACGTACCAATGTGTTTTCGAATTTTCTAAATATATATACATTATCGACGCTCTTACGGTGAAGGAAAACATGAGAGGAAACCTTCATGCACGCTGCGAAGAGATTCGAAGGTTGCTGTGTTAGTAGTCCGCACTGCACTGGGCCCGCGTGTCGCTAAGGCGTATACACGTATACGGTACGGCTCGTGCCCCTCGGTGGGACGTTTAATGAGCTGATGATGATGATGATGATGACGTGTGCAGGAGTTGCGCATTCCCTGGCGTCGTCGGCGTCATGGCTGACGTCGGTGTCGGCGGCGCTCGGGCGCGTTCGCGGCCGCCTCCGCCTCCCTCAGGACGACGAGCTGCTGCCGTTGCTCGATGACCATCATCACGACCACGATAAGGTAATGTATAGGAAAAATATATAGTGGAGTGGCTTAAATCGCAATCGTGTCATAATATTGAGTATTACTAAGCAGAGCATAAAGTAAGGTACCTAATACTGGCATACGTTCTCCGACATCCGATAAATATGTTAAGGAAGGCAGTATTCCCTAGTAACAGGCTAACATAGTTAAAGAAAATTCTGACCATTAGTTCAAGATGTTATGTGTTATTGCATAAAACCTATTTTATTTTATTTTTAATATAATTACAGCTGTTTTGTCGGGAACATAAGGAGTTCAAAATTAAACTTTCAATTTTGATAAATTTTAATATTCAAAACTTTCACAAGTAAAGCCTGGTTTTGCCTCTATATTTTTGTCCAGCTCGACAATGTAGCTAGGTGAGGTAGTGCAGTGTCAAAGTGTTCCGTACATAGTTATAAGCACTGGGCGAATAAAGTGTAATTGAAGTGCAAATGACCTCAGTTCTGGAGAATATGATTTTTATAAAGCTAAGCCTTTTCCTTTTTAAAAAACCGTGTGAAAAAATTCCCTGTTATTCACTGGAATACATGATAAAATGATAATTTTAATAAATTATAAAAAGTACAGGAGCTCAATTATAGTGACAATTTTTTGTAGAAGAGAGATATTAAAATATGAAGGTAACTCGAAAATTATTTTCGTATTGCCTAGCGTTACCAAACGCAACACTTTAGTTGTGTGATTGCGCTTAATATTGTATTGTAATTGCGTGAGCAACAGCTTATGAACGTAGAGTCGCGCGTGGTCGTTGGATGCAAATAGCTTCCGACAGGGGGAGGTGGAGATTTTTCGAGGGAGGCCTTTGTTCAGCAGTCGTCTCTATCACAAGTGATGTCTTTTTTAATCAGAAGCTAGCAATGCTTATTTTATTCAGTTATTTTAATGATAAAGTGTTTTTTTTTTAGATGTAAAGGTTCGAAAGTCAAAGTACCAGATTTTATGGTACGAGGAATTTCGTTTGGGAGTTGGCAACCCTGACTGTTTATTGAGATTGGCGTCAAATAATAATGAAATGATGTGGGTGGGTGGACGTCGGTGGCTCAATGGTGTGGACTGTCGCCTTCCAAGGAGGGCTGAGGTTAAAACCGGACGTGAATGTGTTATCGAATTTTCGAAAATATATGTACGTTACCGCGCTCTACGGTGAAGGAAAACATCGTGTGGAAACCTTCATGCACGCCTGGAAGAGATTCGTAGGTTGTGTGTTAAGTCGTCAACGCACTGCCGCGTGGACGACTAAGGCCTGTACACTTCGTAGGGCAGGCTCGTCCCTTGGTGAGGATGATTAAAGAGCTGATGTTGATTGATATCTAGATGGCCACACTTGAGTTATGGGGAGTGATTTTTAACACATAGATATCAATAAACTAGCCAGATGCACAATCACGAAGAAATATCATCAAAAATGTCCGAGCGCTCGACACATAGTTGACTTATTGTTATATCAATCAGCAACCATCGTCCACTGCTGACATAGGCCTCCCCAATGAGCGCCAACTATCCGGTCCTGAGCAGCCTGCATCCAACTTCCACCAGCCACCCTCCTCAATCGTCGTCAACGGGCAGCCGGACGTCCACGCTGCGTCTGTTATATGTATTACATAAAATAATTCGTTGAAATTTTGACCTTGACGCGTCAATTAAAAAGGTACAAAATTAAAAGCACAACTATTTACACTACTTCTTTATTTATTTATTCAATATGTACATACACTTTCATTACAAGAACTTAGGCAATGAAAGAAGAAAGAGAAATATTTATGTATCAATTTAATGATTACATGTTAGTCTTATTTAAAAAATAATAATAATGATAATAATTCAATTCTAATTTAAGTTTAAGTTAAGTTTAAGATGTGTTTAAGTTTAAGTGTTTATTTATGATGTATTTACAAAAAGTATATTAGTATGATTATCCGTTGTTTAGTACCATATTACAGGCTAGATGCTTAGTTTGGGTTCAATGGCGCTGTGTGAATTTCAATTTATTTTATTTATATCATCATCAACAGTATATATGTTTAGTGTGTCTGAACAATTAGTCATCATCATCATCATCATCAGCTCATTAAACGTCCACCACCGAGGTGTGCGTTACCCAGCAGGAAAGTATGTCCTAGAGTGATATGAGTGGTACCAATGTTTTGTGCTCTATTTACTATGTATGTGCGCCAAATATTATATATGTGCATCCAGCCGTTTTGGAATAAATCGAAAAAAACGGTTCCTGCTAGGGTAACGTTTTTCTAGCAGGAAAATTTTTAAAAAAACATCGGAGAGAAAAAATAATTAGTCCGTTAGAAAGCTTATGTGTGTGCATGAATGTGCGCCAAAAATTATATATGTGCGCCTTCAGGTTTTTGAAATATTCAACTTTTTAATCTTCCTGCTAGGGTAACGTTTTACAAAATCGCATATCTCGAAAACTATTGCATGTGCGTTTATGAAAAAAATTGCATAAATAGCTCTTACATGTGCCAATATGTGCCGGAATTTTGAACAAGAAAAATATCTTAGATTTTAAGTTATAGCGATTTTTAAGAAATGAGAAAAAAAAATATAGCCTCTTTATAAAAAGGCCGATAAGCTCATAAAAAATTGCATTTGATCCGTCTTGAGACGCAGATTATGTGCAGCAAGTTTCAATAGTGCACATTCATTAGTTGTTGAGTAATATGAGAAAAACTAAACAAAAAACCTATCATGTTTTTGACGTTCACATACAAGAAACTGGTTCAATCTAAGATGAGCGATTGTAAACCATGATTATGTGCATATTGTCAAGTAATAATGTGAAAATTTTCACCTTAAAATATTCCGTATTTAAAAAGATATAAACAAAAATCAAAAAAAATAAAATACGATCGATTATCCGACCAAATTAGAATGACTACTAAAAAGCGACGATTCGATATGTATCGATGGCCTTCTTAAATTTACACATCAACCTATTGACACATCTTGTGCTCAAGTACAGTAAAGTGATAAAGTGATTCCCATTCATTTTCGAAAACAATGTTTCCATATTTTATAAAATTTCATAAAAATGCATTGGGTAGTACAAAAGGAAATTATAAAGTATGTATTATATAATATAAACCAATTGGGGCTAGATAGCGCTGAGTGAGTGTCAGGTTATATTTATTTATTAAGTTCGTATTTTTCTTCTCACAGAAACTTCACACGGCTAGCACAATTATTTAGTACTTCTTTTTATCCTTTTTTTAGAGTTGACGTACAATACTATAAAACTCGTAGGATTTGAATAGATAAGCGTGACACCATAAATAATAGAAACTCTAAAAAGTGTGATGACACAAATGTCAAAGTTAAAATAACTGTCAATGGACTCTTTATCTCTGGTCGCACACGCCAGCTATGACGTCTTACGTATTGCTTGTAGAAAAAAGGACAGGTAATTACCTAAGGTATTAATTAGAGACTAATATATAAACAGTACTCCATCTTGAATAATGCGAACTTTTACTACAATTGGAAGTACAGCCCTTTTGTGGCTAGATCTAGCACTTTTTAGTACGGGTGAACTCCTTTTTTAACGATTTAGCTCTTTTTCGCTGTCTTGAAAATATTAACCAATGTATGAAGTTTTCGACATGCTAACAACTTTTTTACTATATCATCGGCCATGAAGACGTTTTTTAGACGCTCTAAAAAAACGGCTTCATGACATGATTATTTAAGCATTTGTAGAACGGAAAATCTATTGATGCTCAATCTAGCCCTTTTTAACTTCTCAAAACGCCCCATTTCTAAAACTAAGGTGGCAACACTGTGGAAGTGTTAACTTGTAGTTATATTCATACAGTTTTGATTGTGAACGACACGGTCGGTTATATTTTGTTATGAAGTTTTTTGAAAGTGGTGCAATATGTGACGTGACGTATTTATTACGATGATAGAACTGCGATGATGGTAAGCATTTCATATTTCGTGTCATTTTATAATCCTTTTGACTTATTGCAAGCACTGTGGATATGCGTACCTACCGGTTGAGATGCAAGGGTCATGGGTTCAATTCTGGCAGTAGTACATAATTAAATTGATGATATTGTTGTCAGGTCTGGGTGTTTGTAGTACTCACGTTCTATCTGTTACTAAGGTACAACGAGAGAAAATATTTTAAAAATATACTTAGATGAAACGCAGCTTCTAGTATTGGCACTCAATATGTGGATTAAATGCCCAGTCATGACTCATAACACTGGGGAAGCAGGTTGATGTTCACTGGTGACCATATTGTATATTTACTCATGGTCCCTTCCTACAAGCGAGAAGAGAGAGAGTAGGAGATGATAGTACTGGTGATAAATGTATTCGTTATTTGTGAGAATAGTTTGCAACAGAAACTAAATCCTTTTAACTTATGAAAGCGAATAAACAAACCATCAGCGTAGCTTTTAATCGAACCATTTTTTTTTTGTTAAAACAATAATTAGTGGTAAAGTGCCGTCCTTATATAATTTATGGGCAGAATTATTCTTACTAAATCCTTAATTGTGGCTTTGTTGTCGGTGTTCAGGCTTTTCAAATCATTCATCGCAAGTGACTTTAAGCAAAGCCCCTTTGGCTGCGAGGCCCCTACCGGTCCGAGGCCGCGAGCGAGAAATATTACAATGTATATAATTACTACTATATATTTTGTTATTTACTAAGTGTATTAAATACTAAGTGTATTAATGTGATTTTAGGTTAATTTTTTTCACTTAATCGGGTCTCCACAAACCAAAATTATTTTTGTACATGATTTAATAATTTATTATTATCAATTACTTTTTATACAGCAATTAAAAATAATAATGATACAAAGTTTATTTTGTCCGAAATGGAAACATAAATTATATTAGTAATATTTACATGAACCCAAATTTACCAAAAAACTTTCTAACGCGACTGTACGACAGCTACCAAGGTATTAAGCGTTCATTACCGAAGGCCATCGATACATATCGAACGTCGCTTTTTAGTAGTCATTCTAATTTGGTCGGATAATCGATCGTATTTTATTTTTTTTGATTTTTGTTTATATCTTTTTAAATACGGAATATTTTAAGGTGAAAATTTTCACATTATTACTTGACAATATGCACATAATCATGGTTTACAATCGCTCATCTTAGATTGAACCAGTTTCTTGTATGTGAACGTCAAAAACATGATAGGTTTTTTGTTTAGTTTTTCTCATATTACTCAACAACTAATGAATGTGCACTATTGAAACTTGCTGCACATAATCTGCGTCTCAAGACGGATCAAATGCAATTTTTTATGAGCTTATCGGCCTTTTTATAAAGAGGCTATATTTTTTTTTCATTTCTTAAAAATCGCTATAACTTAAAATCTAAGATATTTTTCTTGTTCAAAATTCCGGCACATATTGGCACATGTAAGAGCTATTTATGCAATTTTTTTCATAAACGCACATGCAATAGTTTTCGAGATATGCGATTTTGTAAAACGTTACCCTAGCAGGAAGATTAAAAAGTTGAATATTTCAAAAACCTGAAGGCGCACATATATAATTTTTGGCGCACATTCATGCACACACATAAGCTTTCTAACGGACTAATTATTTTTTCTCTCCGATGTTTTTTTAAAAATTTTCCTGCTAGAAAAACGTTACCCTAGCAGGAACCGTTTTTTTCGATTTATTCCAAAACGGCTGGATGCACATATATAATATTTGGCGCACATACATAGTAAATAGAGCACAAAACATTGGTACCACTCATATCACTAGGACATACTTTCCTGCTAGGGTAACGCACCCCCACGAGGGCACGAGCTACCGTATAGGGTGATTTAGGCCTTAGTCGTCCACGCGGGCCAGTGCGGATTGGACGACTTCACACACCTTCGAATCTCTTCGCAGGCGTGCATGAAGGTTTCCTCACGATGTTTTCTTCACGTAAGAGCGTCAACGTCGAAACATAGTAAGCTATTCAATTTGGGCTGATGAGGTTCCTGTTTTCGCCTACGCAACCCTAAAAACTCCAACGTTTAACGACGCTAGCGGTTGGAGTAAGCCGGTCGTACGGCGAGGGGTCGGCATTGCTGGCCTTGGCTCGGCCCTACAGCGCGCCAGATCACTGCGGGCCGCACTCGCCCGCTGGCCACCATACACAACACCATAGCAACACCACGGGTAGCGAGCACTGACAGTGTTGCCACACAGACATCAGAATATAACATAGACTGGACAAACCGCCAGTTTATAGGCAGTCCGGTGTCGCAATTTCTTTTCGGTTCTTACTGTGAAAAGCTATTATATTTCTTGGAAAATTTACTGATTCCTTGCGATGATGGCATGTTACAATTGCACAGGATGGCATTTTTAAATAAACGAAATTTCTTCTAATATTGTGCGTCTTGATCGTCTCAAGAGCGTAAACTGGTAGCCAGTGTATGCTCGTGAGCTTACAGTTGTCACACTTTAAACGCGGCTTGCCATCTCCTGTATTGGAATCTGTGGTTGCCCTTAGCCCCTTTTGTAGCTTTTTTTTTTAGATCTAATACTTTTTAGTAGGTGAACTCCTTTTTTAACGATTTCCACAAACACTCACACAAAACAAACACACACTACCTACTCACCACATTCCACATGAAGTCGGAGTTACTCTGATTGTCAAATATGTTGTACAAAATTAGATCTCTATAATAGTTTGGGGCCTGGTGTTCTGTTTTACAGGCCTCAGCCTAGTTCAGACACCCCTTCTACAATCAACTGTATTCTTCAGTGTATGTACCTTATGTTTGTAAGATTGTGGAGTGAATAAAGACTTTTTTTATATTTATTATTATTTAGCCCGACAAGAGCAATTAGCTCTTTTTCACTGTCTTGAAAATATAAAGTTTTCGACATGCTAAAGTACGTTTTGCTATTCATCGGTCATGATGAGCTTTTTTTGGACGAGCTAAAAAAACGGCTTCACGATATGATTATTTCAGCATTTTTAGGACAGAAAGTCTTTTGACGCTCAATTAGCCCTTTTTGACGTCCATAAAGCTCTTTTTTAAAACTCAGGTGGCAACTGTGATTACTGATTCTCAGTCTCAACCGCAACACCAAAGGTGTCGACGACCCATTTGGTGTTACGGTTGAGACGTCGGCTGCAACACCAAGGGTTCCGGATTCGATCCCCGGTACAGTATTACTCGAACGAAACACCAGAATATTTCTGCCAGAAAATTACAATGTAATATTTCTATAATATATGGCTCCTGAAACACGGTTATTTCTACTATCTCGGGAGCCAGGGCTATGTTGTAATGTACTATTGTATTAGATTAAATAAATAAAAATTGTTGAAAGGGATGACAGTATGCCTCCTGTTATAAGCCGCTTGTAATACGGTATTTGAACTTAGATAAACAATTAACTAACAATGTACAATCACGAGAAAATATCAACCATCCAATTCTGCCAATTGCGCGATGGGCAGACTTTTGCTGCAGACACTTAAAGTCGAAGCAAAAGTTATGTAGTTAGTTTAGTATTTATCTCTAAGTATTGACCTTTTCGGTGGCTCAGTGGTGTGGACTGTCGCCTTCCTACCGGGAGTGCTGAGGTTCAAATCCCGACACGTACCAATGTATTTTCGAATTTTCGAAAATATATGTACGTTATCCGACGCTCTTACGGTGAAGGAAACATCGTGAGGAAACCTTCATGCACGCCTGCGAAGGATTCGAAGGTTGTGTGTGAAGTCGTCCAATCCGCACTGGCCCGCGTGGACGACTACGGCCTAATCACCCTATACGGGTAGGCTCGTGCCCCTCGGTGGGGACGTTTAATGAGCTGATGATGATGATGATTGACCTTTTGAACGCCACGCTATAAACGCATCGCCGTGCACTAGACGCCACAGCACAAAATAAATAAAAATACTTGCAAAAATACAGTTACCATTATTATTAAAAAAAAACAAAATTCAAAATTCTTTATTCAAATTAGGCTTACAAAAAGCACTTATGAACGTCAAAAAATATACAAAAATATAATAAAAAACAATTAAAAATACTAAAAATATGAATTTTGATGCTTTGAAAAAAAGCGCTTCACTGGTTTGGCCTGTTGAGAAAGAAGCACCCGAAAAAACTCAACAGTGTAGCCTTCTTTAAAACAATTACTTTATGTAACAATATATCATAAACACTGAAATAGCTGAGCAGTTTAAGACCACGGATTTTTATTACATAACATATTCGTCAATAGTGTAGTACCCTTTTTAGAAAGGTGTTTTTTTATTCTAGCTTTAACATGTGTAAAGGTAACTCGACAATATCTGCGTACCTTATTGAAAAACTTTATACATCTTCCTATAAAAAAATAGTTTTTCTACACGTTCCTTTCATATTTTAAAAGCTCATTGTCACGTATAGATGACGTTGGCCTACAGGGTACGCAAGAAAAGAATTATTAATTTTAGTAACAGACAAGACGTCCATAGTGCGTTTCATCGAATAGTACCTGTGTCGTTATGTTAACTCAATTTAAGTAAAAATCAACGTTGGGTTCCTTTCTAGAATACGGGCCTAAATCTCTATGCAAGTCATTGTTAGTGTCTGACATTTGATTGGCAGGTACGAAGTGTGGCGGACCCGACAGCGGTGTCGGTCCTCCGGAGGCTGGTGGTGCTGGCCCGCGCGGGGGGCGAGGGGGGAGCGCTGTCGCGCCTTGGCCAGACTGGCGGCGTTGGGGCCCAAGCATGATATGCAAGTGAGTATTTATTTAATAGGACAATATAAACACTGGTATGGGACGATTCAAGAAAGATACATAAATATCCACTGATAATCTAATTCCAAACTAAGCATTTAGCCTGTAATATGGGTACAAACAAAAGATAAACGTACTTATTACATTTATTTTTTAAAATACATTCATATTACACAAAGAAAATACCCAGACCAATAAATAAATACCCACTGACGATCACACAGCGCCATCTAGGCCCAAGTTAAGCGTGAAATACAAACAGACATGTTCATGCAGACCAGTATTCGTACTGCTCGGGGATCGATGCCGGGACCCCTGATGTAGTAGTCGACGCCGAACCATTACACCAGATGGATCGACATAATAGTGACTACGCTTTTCGTCCTATATATTAATGACATCTTCTCTCTTCGTATTCAGAACGCTGAGTTACTCTGTTATGCTGACGATACAGCGCTAATTTTTCATGATAGTTCTTGGGAGCAGGTCATTAAAACAGTGGAGATGGTATGAGGCAGATTTCACAATGGCTTAGCAACATTTTAACTCTCAACACTAAAAAACGAAATTCATATGTTTCCACAAGACAGCCGCACAGCGCCCAAAACCAGGAGGAAATTAAAATCACAAATTGTCCCCTTCAAACCAATACATTTTCATGTGGCTGCGAACATATTAGAAAAACCAGCTTTTTGAAATACCTGGGAGTTGAAATAGACGAAAAATCTGACATTCAAATAGCATCTGGCGACCACGTCCTGTAGAGTGAGAAAACTCATACACGTCATGAGGAATTTGCGGCTGGTGCTGACTGTAAAACTTTGAAAACCGTCTACCTAGCCCTATGCCAATCTATCATCAACTACTGTATCCTTGCCTGGGGAGGTGCTTCTAAAACAGCACTAATCATTTTGGAGAGAGCCCAAAGAGGGGTGTTGAAAACGGCTCTGTTTAAACCTTTTCGTTATCCGACTGAAGCACTGTATGACGAGTTTGAGGTCCTTAGTGTGAGAAAGCTCTTTATTTTAAGGGCCGTTGTTTTACCCACCGAACAGTAGTCGCATCCAGTGAATACAGCGCCATGAAGAGTAAAAGAGTTTTCAAAATGCCAAGCCTACCATCTAAAACTAGTTTCGCCAGCGTTTTAGACCACACCTCTTTCCTTATCTTTACAACCAAGTTGTCAACCGTCTTAAACTTGTAGACAAAACCGTCAGGGAAGCAAAGCCATATTGTTTAAAACACTCCTGAGCCTCAGTTACATTGAAGCAGAGGATCTTTTAAAAATTGTGAGTAGTTCCTCACATGCACTCACACTTCACCTACCACAGAGCCACCATCATGTTTACTTAAAGCTAGCGATAGACATTTTCCTAATTTGTTTGTATAATTTGGATTTTAATGAACATAGTGCCAACATGTAAAAGTATAATTATTTTGTTAACAAGGTATTGACTCCACAGGACAGGCTCAGCCTAGTGTGGAGGCTAGATTAAAACTGCACGCCAAATGTATATGTAACTTTGGGAAATAAATATTATTATTATTATTATTATTATTAGTGTGTATTTACAAAACAAAATATATATAAGTATGGTTATCAGTTGTTTAGTAATCTACATTGTCATTAGATATAAGTTTTTACTGAAATAAATTATTATTATTATTATAGTAACCTTACTATTATAAATAGAACAAATGGAACATACAGTGAGTGTTAGTGGATATTTATTTTATTATTATTTATTTGTTTTTCAGCGTAAATTCAGATTTACGATGCGCCTTATTTCTTGGGTATTAGTATAAACGAGTATGAGCAATGCGTCCTACCCGTGCTAACTTAATGGACACTGACTGCGTGATTGGTTCACAAGTTCAATGTCACTCAACGCGCAATGGAGCGAGCTATGCTCGGGGTCTCTCTTAGGGATAACATCAGAAATAATTTAATTCGTAAGAGAACTAAAGTGACCGACATAGCCCGCCGGATCAGCAAGGGGAAGTGGCAGTGGGCTGGTCACGTATGTGGCAGAACCTCGGTCCGTTGGAGCAGACGAGTGCTGGAGGGGAGACCGGGGCTCGGCAAGCGGACGGGGGACCGACCACTTGCGGCCGGTCGCTGGTGAAGGCTGGATGAGGAAAACGGAGGACCAGGATATCTGGCGCAAAATGGGGGAGACCTATGTCCAGCAGTGGATTGCGATAGGTTGAAGAAAGAAAACCTCCTAAATGTAACAAATATTTATCTGAAAACCGCATCGAAATTGTTTCAGCCGAACGTGAGATAAACGCGGACAAACATACATACATACTAACAGGTCAAACTGAAAACCTCCTTTTTTGAAGTCTGTTAGTGAGAACTTTCTTCTTTGAAGTCAATCCCAGAATAAATATTTCTTTCTTTCTTCAAAAAACTGGAAGAACTACTTTTATCAAAAACATACTATAGTATAGAAGAATACTTCAATGATAAATATTAGAAATTAATTATATAATTTATAATAATAATAAAACACAAATACATAATATCACATGTACGGGGTAATGTTTAGTAGTCCACAAAACGCCGTACAGGATGATAGTAGAAGTAGTATAAGTAGTTGTGTGAATCCGTTGAAGTGAAAGATTATCAAAGTTAGACGTAATATATTGATATTGAAATTGAAATTGAAAAATGCTTTATTCAAATAAATCTTTACAGATACTTTTGAATCGTCAAAACAGTATATAATTTTTTTTATTAAATCTAATGACTCTACCACCGGTTAGGAATGCTGCCATCCAACGAGAAGATCCCGGCAAGAAACTCGTGGGTTACTCTTTTCAATACTTGGTTTTACAGAGTTTGGTCAAATAACAAATTTATACAATTCAATTATATGCGTCTGCTCCTGGAACACAATGCAGGCAGACTAACACCACAAAATGTTGTCTGCTAAATATTCATCTACTGTGTAATATCCTTTTTTCAACAAGGTAGTTTTAATTAAAGCTTTAAACTTATGCAAGGGCAAATCAACAATATTTTGTGGCACTTTATTAAAATACTTTATACAATTTCCGATATAAGTTAATGTACAAGTCAATTAGATGGCAAATCTTTCCTTTGGTAGTGGGTGATAGCACAGTTGTTAACGGAATGATTGTGAAAGTAATCTTAAGAATAAGGTAAACATGAATAAGGTTCCATGCGCGCGCCCAAATGTAGGTTGCAGCGTCAGTTAAAATGTATGTACGATGGCTTGTCCGTACATCACAATACAATTAAATAAATCAACAAGTGCAAAATACATATTATTATCAAAACAAAATTATTTTTTTCAAAATCTACTTACAGAGGTATAGAATAAAGATGTAAATAATTCCAAAATAGTATAATTAAAATATTTATGTTTACTTTTTTTTAATGATTTTAAAATTAGGTTATTATGATTTTTTTAATTAAGTGAAAATAATACAGATAATATTGAATAAAATATCATTTACTAATTTTATACAAAGAATATTTTTTATAAAAATATTTTATTGAAGCATATTGATATAGGCAGGGTGTATATTGATATTAATGTTTGTAATAATTATACCAACCTATAAAAAAATAGAAAATCAATAAAGAATTGAATAGGGTATTCGACACCACTAATCGTTTTGTCGTCGACATTTCCATATATTTTGTATGCGATTACTGATATGTGGCGTCATTGCTCACTATCATCAATTGACCTAGTATTTATAGGTTTCAGCGTATTTAAAAATACAATATTGCAAATAAACAAACGTGATCAATGAAACGACATAAAAGGTGCACTTTCATATAAATGAGGTGTGGTATTTGATTGCGGATGGCGGAAAATACCGAATTAAATAGAGCGTGTGGTTCGGCAGAGGAGCTGTCCGCGGCGGCGGCGGCGGGCCCGGCCGGCCGCGTGTGGGACTGTCCCCCGCGCGCCGCCGTCTCCGCGCCACACGGCGCCGCCACGCCACATCACGTCAGTTTACTACTGCATTTACACTTACTAATTATTCATAAACATGACTAATACAGGGTTCATCATCATCAGCACATTAAACGTCCCCACCGAGGGGCACGAGCCTATCCGTATACGGTGTTTAGGCCTTAGTCGTCCACGCGGGCCTAGTGCGGGTTGGACGACTTCACGCACAACCTTTGAATCTCTTCGCAAGCGTGCGCAGGTTTCCTCACGATGTTTTCTTCACTGTAAGAGTGTCGGATAAAATTCGAAAAGCCCAATGGCGAATTTGCGTACCAATGTACGTGACGGGATTTGTACCTGCACCCTCCAGATCGGATTCCAACAGTCCACACCAATGAGCCAAATATTCAATATTTATTCGTAGTATGAATGCTATTGTTTCTTTTTACCCTGTAAAAAGTATATTTAATGGCTACTCTGTGTTACGTTATAGCGGTAATACTCTTATTAATGCATGTTGTGATGCATGCGCTTACCGAAAAATTAATTTTCTAGAAATTTTAAAATAGTTTATAATTTTCAAAAAAGATAATTTTAAAATCCCGCCAACTATTTGTCATTTTTATGACATTCGTAGTGATGTACCTTTATTGATTATGCTATTACGATTGAGAATTGCAATGCAATTGAATGACCAATCCGTATGGGGTGTATAGGCCTTAGTCCTCCACACGTGCCCAGTGCGGGTTGGGCGACTTCACGCACAACCTTTGAATCTCCTCACAGGTGTGCGCAGGTTTCCCTTATGATGTTTTCCTTTACCGTTAGTGCGTCGGATAACGTACATATAATTTCGATAATTCGAAATCACATTGGTATATGGCGAGTTTTGAACCTGCGCCCTCCCGGTCAGAAGGCAACAGTCCACACCATTGAGCCACCGACGCTTTTTTAATATTATGTTTTATTAGTATTATTATAAAAATATTAAGGAACTCCTATAGCATTTCATTATTTACTGTCTGACTGACATGTATCGAACTAAGGCAGAGGTTTACTCAGTGATGTGTTAATAAGCGTGTTGTTGTTTATTTTGTCTAATAGTACGCATTATCGCCGAAGTAATCTATGATATTATATATATATATCATGCAATATTCTTTAAAGGGCTTTAAATTTCATAAAATATTCTCTACGTATTTTGGGACCTCTTATATTGAAAATGTTTATCGTCGGCGGTTTCACTTACCATCAGGTGATCACTTACCATCTATATGCTCGTTAGCTTCTTGTTTATAATTAATAAAACAGTTATACCTACCAATCCGCACTGGGCTCACTACGCCGTGGCTCTCGGTACCGATAGCTATGCTGTACGGACAGACATATGCCCTGTAGACGTAGTGGGACGTAATACGGTGATGATTATAGCGTTGGATATATTTCTTACAAATGTATTTAATGGTTTAATTTTTTTGTTTTATCATAAGCTTGACTACGGCATAGAGCCGGAAGCGTTGCGGTACGCGCCCGAGCCAACGTTCTCGTATTGGGACGCCACGCCCGCGCCCGCGATGGATTCTATTCGGTAAGTTGACTAAATATGAATGTCGATTGGGATCTTCCAGTAGTTTACTTCATAGAAAGGATATAAAGTACTCAAACACATTATTATGAACCCTTGGGACTTAAGAGCTTCTTTTAAATTTAATAGTTTGCTGTGATGTCTTTTTTGTTTGGTCTTTTTGGTTTGGATATTGTCCCTAATTATTGTTTTGGCTTACGTATTAGACATGTGGTGCGCCATAACTTAAAATATCTTTGTTCAAATATATTTTTACAGAAGCTTTTGAATCGTCAATTAATAATATTGATGTTTATGTATTTTAATGACTACCAACGGTCCAGAAATAAATAGGATCTTCGAGAATAGCTTAGCTAATATTCGTTTATATTAGCTAAGCTAATATAAAGTATTTATAGCTTAATTAATATTCGTTTATTATGTAGTGACCTTTCATCGTGGGGATTTTCAAGCACGAATATCGAACCAACAGCTAGTTGTATCTGCCCTGTTAGCTTAACAAGAAGCAGTACCGACTGCAATTGTACGGTTTAGTGGTGTTGTCACCTCCTCTAGTGAACAGAATACAGTAAAATTTTCCTTATAAAAAGGGATCAATGCTAGAATGCCAAAATGACTAAAATTTCGGTAATGTTTAAGCTAAACATGAAAACATGAATAAGGTTAAAAATGTTGAATCCAACTTTATCCGCAACATTAGGAGACGGAATGAATTTCGATTTTTTTTTTCTGCTATAAAACATTAAATAGGGATAGGGTCATGGATAAGGTTGGAATCAACAGGCCAAAACACTGTAGCGCTTTTTTCCAAGTATCAGAATTCATCTTTGTGCTTTACTTTGGTATTTTAATTTTTATTTGTCTTTTTTGTGTTCTTTTTGACGTTCATTAATGCTTTTTGTTAGCCTAATCGAGTAAATGGATTTTGACTTTGATCCAATGCAAATAATATGGCATGGCTCACAAATACATGTTTCATCATCATCAGCTCATTAAACGTCCACACCGAGGGCCCCTCCCCTACCCGTATAGGGTGACTAGGCCTAAGTCGTCCACATGGGCCCAGTGCGGGTTGGGCGACATGTTTATATACCTTTAATCTAAACTGGTGGTGATAGGTACATGTACCTGGCGGTGCGGTGTGGGCGGCGGGGGCGCGGGGTGGGTGCGCGCGTGTGGGCGGTGCGGGGCGCGCGCTGCCGCCCGCCCGCGCGCCGCGACACCTGCGCCCGCACGACGCGCGCTACGCGCCCGCATGCAGGTATGGGACACCGGACCACTGGCGCTCGTAGCCACTGCTGCTACTCGTAGCAGGCCACATAGCACTAGTGAGAGCGCTGGACCTATGCAGCGGATGGACTGGGCTCGTAGCACAACTGAAGGCCGTAGCGCTGGTGTGAGTCCGGACCACTGGCGCTCGTAGCACTACTGCTATTCGTAGCAGTGGCCACATAGTACTAGTGAGAGTGCTGATCTATGTAGGCGTGACTGGACTGGCTCGTAGTACAGCTGGGGCCGTCGCGTTGTTATGAATCGTAGCAGTGGGTACGTAGTGCAGAACGCGCGGTAGTAGCGCTGTAGATATATAGCACGGGGTGGATCGCCTCTTAGCACAGCTGGGGTGGTGTAGCACTGGTGCTTGTCGTAGCAGTGGGTATGTAATGAAGCACGCGATCTTGCGCTGGAGGTGATACTTGGCACTAATGAGGATGGGCCGTAGCACTGGAGTGAGTCGAAGACACTGGAGAGTGTCTTAACAATGGTTAAGAGAAGAAGCACGGGTAAGGTGAAGCATTAGGAGAGCCGTATCTCTGTGTGAAAGTCATAGTCACTGATGTGAGCCATAGTATCAAAATAGACGTATTAGTAGTAGCACGCGAAAGATGGAGCTCAGAGGGGAACCGTAGCTCTGGTGAGAGCAGAAGGAGAAGAGAGAGCCGTAGAACGGTTAACTCGTAGTACTGTGATGTCGGTAGCTCTGATTAGAGTATAGAATAGTGGGAGATTCGATCACTGGATATGTTCATGGCACGAGTGGGAGCTTTAGTTGGAGAGGGCCCTAGTACTAGTGAAAGAGTTATGGCATTAGTGTAGGCTGTAGCACTAAGTTAGCCGCAACACAGGTAGGGGACGCAGCGCGGAAAAGTTATCTGGTGAGTGTAGCGTTTATGTGGGCTTTATTAATGGTACAAGCCGTAATACTTTGTACCGAGTTACAAGGTACTGTTGAAATCCGTTACGTCCACATTAAATAAATCTCTTACTACGTTGATTTTGAAAGATAAAGCGGGTTAATACAAAAGGACATTATTTTCCGACATTATCATAAATAAACTTTATTTCATTTTTATTACAGATGGAGGGAGTGGACGCTGTTTTCCAACGTACTATAAGTTTATAATAAGTTACTCAACTAATTTGTAAATAAATCTTTTTCAATTTTATGATAAGTGTTTAATTATATTCCTGGTATATATTAGTTACACAGTAAGGTATTAGTTTATTATTTAAGGTTTAAGTTTTAGGTTTTGTTTTTAATCCTCACTTATTAACACCATAATATATTTCAAAACACAAGATGTCCTTTACTGAGTATAGCTCTTACCAAAAACTTCAAACCCACCGGTTGAAAGCTATGTACAAAATAACAATATGAAATACTTACGAAAAGTTACTAAGTTCAATAAAACAAATAATATTAACATTAACATCAAGTGCCGAGCCCAATTTGATTTGAAACTGCGATAACTTTACGAAATAACGTCAGAAAGAAGCGAGATCTAGTGTGACGATTCATTGCATTAAAACGAATTGGCAACTCAAATGGCCCTGCTCATATTTGAAGTTTAAAAAATCAATTATCACCTTACAGGCTAACCCGCCTTTGGTGGCAAGAATTTGCTTTCAGAAACACAAACTAACGACTATAATTAAGTTTTTACGTGTCCGCTATTTCTTTAGCGTGTTTTCGTAACCAAAATAATTGTTATTAAATAAGAAGCTATGACATATCAGGCCACTACCAATAAAAACTATCACATCTAGCCACAATATCGCTGAAACTGCACATACACGCTTACACACGGTACAGTACAAGTAAATTGAACATATTAAAAGATGATGTCGAAATCTGAAGCTTCATGCCGAAAACGCAATAGGGGGCAAGGATACTTAATCGCAATGCGGGACCGCCGATGGGTGGGCTGCATATTACAGTATGCGCATTTGGGTAATGTCGTTATTTTTCAAAAAGGCAGTGAATTGATTAACATGGAGAATATCTTATGCCAGGGCATAAGCTATTCTCCCGCAGTAAAACCGTAGCGCGAAACAACGCGTCGTATGTTGCGCGCCTATGCCTATGGTACAACATGATGTAGAAGTTTTCTAAAATAAAGTAGTAACCTAAGTTTTTCCTTAGGATGTCAGCTTATACTTGCATATAAAATCGAAAGAGATTACCTGGATAGACAAAATTTTAATAAATTGTAGTAAGAAACGGTTATTTCAAATATGACGCTCCAATTTTATTCTATGATCATTGCTACGTGTAAATCATCGGCAGTGAAACACAATAACGATCCTCTTGTGCATTTTAAATTAGCCGAATATTCTGTACCATGTCTGTACTAACTAGAGAGATCGAATAGAACCATAATTTTTATAGATATAATAGTATTTATCCACGCTTTATAAGGATAAACTATATCTAAAAGCTTTTTTAAAATAATTTTATGTAGTTATAAAATAAACAAAATATTCTAATGAACCACATCAGCACGTTCATTATATGAAAAGACAATTTATTATATTGTAGAAGCAACTGCATTAACTCGATTTAACTTGACTTCTCGCTTCAGTCTTGTGTGTACCAATTGATTCGATTCAATTACTATTGTCCCTTCCCTAGTATGATTGCAAGAATCGTTTAGCTTCGTTGTTTCTTCTGCGACTGCTTGCACATTCCAAAAGCTTTACCTTATTAAAACACGCACACGAGATACCAAAGTGCTAAGCTATTTATATAAATTAACTTGTAGTTTATTAAATGGCTGACAAAAAAGGTATTTATTCGCTTTTATATATTATTTTCTTGTCTCTCTTACTAAACGTTTTTTGACGTATGTAATGTCAGTACAAGGTTTGGAATATTAACAGAGCATTTAAATATCCAATTTCTTGCGTAAATCAAGCTCTAGTTATGAATCAGTAAGAAATCGCGCTAAAGTTTGGTGTAAAAATCATTGTTGAAATGTCCAGACTTCGGTAGATCGATAGCAACAAAATACAAAATGTCCGACCAATTTTTCACTTGGAGTGGGATCTCCTCATTCTATTATTAGGTCCATACAATTATTGGCTTGTATAGAAAAACAAACTGAATTATTATATTCTAATCTTTTTAAAATACTTGTAAAATTATAGACAGATTACTTGCAAAATCACTTGGATATCTATATTGATTCCATTGAACAATAATTTGCAGGTAGACTTTAAAAAACGCAATTGCATAGCCACAGAAGAAAACCCTTGCATGTAAAAGGATCATTGATCCTTGGATTTGCTGAATCTAGGTCAAGTAGCAAGTGATATGGGTCATCTTCCTTTGAATAATTGATAATCTTGATAGAGATTGTAGTTCTGTCATTGCTATGTTAATTTATACAGTTCTTTGTATTGAATATATCTCAAATTGTAATTGTAATAGTATTTGATGTTTTAGAGTAAGATATTAAAAATCATTGCAGATTTTACTGTGGTTTAAACATAGGATTAAAAATATAATAAATTCCTATATATTGAATAATGAAAAAAACTATCACACATCACTATATTTTAACCAAAATAAATAAACCAATAGTTTAATAGATACAATATTATTGATATTGGCAAAAGGACTGCATTGGAAAGACAGTGGTTGGCTTTGCACAATTTAAAATGTTTTTCAAAAGGAATTGTAACCTGCTGGATTTTTCTTAGTAGACAATCACATTCTTAACTAGGGGTACATTACAATTTCATATTCATGTTCTTTATTGACCAAAATTAAAATAAATATATTTTAAGTTATAAACAAACTGATGATACTATCCTCAATTAGGTACTAATTATAGGAATCACTTGTCAATGTGATTTGTTTACATATAGATGTAACAAGATTACATATGACTACAGTATGCAAATATAAATTGTTTGTATGTATAGTCAGTGTATGGAATGCTAATTTCATAACTGGATTATCACAAAGCCTTGATGACACTATGCACGTCAAAAACCATCCACCCAACTCTCTTCGCTCTTGGTTACAAAGACAAATACTGCAGAGTTCTGATGTTATGTAAACTTTTGCCTCTCAATAAAATAAAATCTACATAAAAATATCCCAACACCTTTTTAATCCCATAAATATTCTCCCTACAATAGATCCATGAGTTACAAAAAAAAAACTTATGTTTTTTGGTGTTTATAAAAGTTTACATTATATCGCAAAGAGCATAATGATTAATGAAATATAATTTTGATCAGCAATCGGAAGTGTATTTCTTAATCGATTTATTGAAGCGGTTAATAAAAATGCCATTTTGGTATGACAAATAATTGAAGATATAAGGATAATGTGGGAGTGCCTTTGAGGCGTGAGGGTTTGTTGTATTGACATGATGATAATGATGGTTCCCAAAACAATTCCCGGTGCCAGCCGCAGCCCTCGACAGGTGCCGCGCGCTCCGGGGTCTCCGCTGGCCGTCTACTAGTCGCTATCATGTAATGACATCATATAGAATTTTTCTTTCTTTTTTTTTCTTTTTGGAAACATAGTTAAAGAGAGACAAATATGATATGTGCGTATCGGCGTGTGGACGAACGTATGTGTTATTGATTCAACTGTAACCCTAAAGGTGGTCTGATTGATATTTTTCTGTTTGAATCTAACATACACGACAAGCATTGACGGCTCAGCTTGGTTTGTCTTTGGAATTGTGCAAACTATCAGATTTATTTAGATAATTAGTTGAAATATTTTTTGCAATCATAAAGTCAGAGATACAATACAAATAATAACTTAATAATATATATATTTTAATTCTCAAGAATATACTGTTCATTTAATTGAGAGAAGTGACAATAATTGTTACTTGAAATTACCAATCTTGTTAAAGAATAACAGTCAGATCACCAGTATATTTTCCATAATACCTGATAAGTCTATATGTTTTATAATAAAATTTTATATAACTCAAATATTTTATTACTTGTGAATGATAGCTCTTCCAAGAGGACTGTTTTAAGAGGACAAGCTAAATGGTTGGCTGTACAGTAGTTGTTTTTTGCTTGAAGTTTGTATAGTGTACTTTGTATGGAGTCCTTTTGGGGGTTGAGTGAATAAAATAAACATATACACTTATCGGCTATAATTAGCTAACACTTTAATTAAAAAAATAAGTTGGTTAAGGTTTTGAGTGCTGTTTATTGATAGTTTTAATGAAGTAATACTTTTTGTATTAAATGAAATAAACAGAACTCATGTTAAACATTTAAAATTTAATTGTTTTTTTAATGGCTAAAATGTTTATTTATTTTCTGAATTTTTGAGTTCACAGCTTATTTTTTTTAAAGTTTTTTTCTTTTAACACCTTATTTTTAAGTCAGAATAGCTGTGACCATTACTAAATTCAATTTATTGGGATTTTTAATTCAAAATTAATTATATTCAATGGTCATTGTTATTTTGCTAGCAATTTAATGCACCTATTTTTAGATAATGAGGTATCAATTTTAAGTGTTACTATTTAAAATAAATTTAATTATAATACCTCCTTATCTTTCTCCCTAACTGTAAAGGTTATGGAATGTAATGTTTGTTTGTTTTGTTTTCCTACCTATAGTATAAGCTAATTAAATATTCTCAAAACTATTGAAATGAAAACATGTACATTATATTTTTGTATAAGAATAGTTTATGAACCAGTTTGCAGTTTTCTAAATTTAATAGAACTACTTTAAATTTCAAAATATTTTAAATTAAAAAAATATATGTATAGGTTACTTGTTTTCATTCCATCAATCGAAATTTTAAATATATTCTTCAATATTTATTATTTCAACACAAAATTTGTGATTATGTAGCTCCGAATTTTGTGCAAGGTAAGACTTTTTGGTTTATTTAATTGTGGAACATAAGTATAAATGGATTTTTTACTTCATCTCCTTTTTCAAATATTCATGTTTCATTAAATAACTCAAAAAAGCGACCGATTAATATAAGATGTGTGTTTTATACTAACATTTCATGAAGACGAAATAATATGTTTTGATTTTTAACAAAAAAAAAACATATTGTTCTGATTTCATTGTCCAATAAAATAGTTTGATTTCAAACTATTTTCATGGACTGTTCGCAAGTAAGGTGATGGTTAAAATTGGCACTATCATAGCTATGATTTAAACTTTTAATGATGTTTAGTGCCGATTTTCAAGTTGTATGTCTACTCACAGTGTTATAATGTAAAGATTAATTATGTTTGTATATTATTGCATATATTGAATAGTATACAAACTAATTAACTACCTTTTTTTCATATTAATAGCTGGAGCTCTTAGAGATAAATAATATTTAAAAAAGGTAGTTAATAAGAACTGTTTAAAAGTTAACAGGAATGTCACAATGTTAGTGCGTGTGTGATTAGAGTAAGGATATGGAAAGAAAATGACTTAATTTCTGATACAAATTTCGTATTTATCATATTTTTTTTATTATAAAGTAAATGTAAGACAAGGTTGACACCCATCTGCAATTCTGTAATCGTCACTTGCTCAGTTAAGCTGTAAAAACCATCAAAGGCCAAAAAAGACAAGAAGGCCCAAAAAAAACTAAAAGCGTTGAGTCATTTTCTTGTCTATGGCAACGATATGATTGTCACAGACAATGCATGCATTCAGCTTTATGAAGGACAGGGAAGTATGCCAGTTGAAAGGTCTGAGCTTTAATCTATGATAACCACAAAGATATTTTTACACTTCTCTTTCTAGGTCCACCTATTTTTAACACGTTACAACCTTTTTAACATTTTTTTTATTGTTTTGGTCCAGGTTGTTTTTACAGGGATCCCGATTTTAGGCCATCCAATTGTTGATAATATAACAATTTTCAACATTTTTATCGCGTATTGAGATTTGTTTTTGTATTTCATGGAATATATCAACAAATCCTTGCTAGTTGCGGTTTTACGAATTAAAGTTAAGCTTTGATATTTTGTGTCGGCCGTATTGAAAAGAATGCCATTACATTTAAAATCAAAATGGCGTCTTTTTAGTACGGGGATTATTAGTATTTAATGTGTTTTGGAGGTTTCTACCAGGATTTTTGTGTACTAAAACAAGTAGATGTTGCAAGCAGTAAATATATTTTGCTGTTGAAAGCAGCTGATTTTAGCAAGTTTTAAGTTGTTGAGCATGACTTGAAATGGTTTTTAATTGATATAGCCTTGTTTTTTTTTTGTTGAGTTTTGTAGTTTTAAGTAGTAGTTATTTGAAATAAGTATTTAAGGCATGCGTTTTGTTTGATTTTTGATGTTTTTTTTTGTTTGAATTTTGCATGTTTCTATGTCCTTCAACGCACTCATCATAGTTTTTATTTTGTTTCGCTTCAATTGCATACGCTTTTAGTTAAACAGCAAATTGATTAAGAAAATAGTATAAAGTATGAATAATGGTTATCGAAAATCTTGGTACAATGCTCAATAGTTAGATATTTAAATAGATTTATATAATGTTTTTTGGACTTTGTTTTCTGTTCAAGGAATGATCACGTGTCCGTTATTTTTTGGACGCCCTAATTGGTGGCTAGACTTTGAAATTTGGACGTGTTTCAAGTAGTATGGTTGTACCAACGTTCCAAAGTTCACAGTCATATACATATATAAATATAATAAATGTCTTTTTTACAAAGGTCCTTCGTGTGATGACTTGTTTTTGTTAATTAAGTTTTTCTCTATTTGGAAAAAATACATACCAAGTGATGGTCGCACTTTCTTATGTATACTGCACATGACTAAACATGACTGATTATATGGAAATTTCTGGAATTTTCCATTTTACATATAGTCAGTACTAGTGAGTGTGACCATTGTTCAGGAATGCATTGTAAATAACTTGGTAGGTACCACGTTTTGTTGAGACGTTGACTTAACCTACCAAATATTTGTTATTCGGCCGCCCAGTTTCAAAAAAAGAAAATATACTTTATTTTTTCTCTTTTTTCTGTGCGGCCAGTCACATCACTGTTGAGGTTTTTTCAAAAATAGTTTTTATGTCGTTTTGGTAAAACCTCAAGCTAGTGGCAATTATGTAACGCGTTGTATGGGCATCGCTTGTCGTTAACACTGACGTCAGTGACCAGGCGTGGACTAGACGAATGCAGTTTTGAGTATTTCTTAAATAGTATTTACTGCAATTAGTTTCGTTCACGTTAGGACTTTGTTAAAATATGTTGCTATATTTGCCAAAACAAACATAAGAAAGCTCTAAGCTTTGTCATTGTAATAAAAAAAGAAATTCAATGATTTTTAAAATAAATTATAGCAATTTGTTTAGCATAGTCTAACAGCTGCGTCAAGCGTGAATGCTCGGGCTTGGGTCGCCGGTACTATCGCGGCTGTTTGTAACTGCAAACTGGAATCCACGAGAAAAAATATGCAAAAAGATTTTTTTGTACATTTTTTCTTTGGAATACAGCGTCGCGCCGACTGTTAAACGAAAATACCCGCTGATTACGTTAATATTGTAGGTACCTTGTTTTGATTGGTTTTCCAAATTCAAATATCGTACTGATAGTTGTACAACGCAATATATGCAGAAGGGCAAGTCGGTACTTATTTCACGAGTTGCCTTCTTCATACTATGGTTGCGAATTAATTTTGAGTTAACATGTCCGATATTGGAGCGTTTTGTATTGGCTGTTTCATTATTTATGAAAAATCATTCAAAATAAGACTACAATCCATGCATTAAGACAAATCTAAACCTTTGATTATTAATATCAAAGTTATTACAAGGATCTGATCCGAAATCGAAATTAATTGTCTGCTTTATGTATACTTAATTTGAAAAATGGATAAATATTCTGGTTTTATCATAAAATAGTGATATATTCGATATTCAGTTTTAATGATAACAATTCCATATTTCTTAAATGACCACAATTAGCTGATACAAAAAAAAATAATGCCTACTTAATTTCCAATAAAATAAATTCCCATGCTGAATAAATAATTCAACTTAGTAAATCATCCCTAATTATCTCATATAGTTATTTTCATTATAGTCACTCAGACTGGCATTATTCGATTCTGTGTCTGTTTAAAATTAAAAAAAAAACAATGCGAGCGGGTATAAAACCGGGTGCTCATGAAGCATACGGTCAGTCGGCGCGACGCGGCCGTCGACGGCGCACGCTGACACGCGTCTTGTTGCAGTTACCCCGCCGCTGGGCGCGTACCCGCAACCGCAGCCGCCTCAGGGGCCTTTTCTACCCGCGCCGCCTCAACATGCCCAGCCCCAGTATGGAGGTAAGTATTCGCTCTGACGATGAATCTTAAGGTGTTACACTAAGGGTTTCGGGTTCGAACTCGGTAGTACAAACAAATGTGTGCATGAATCATGTCTTTGTATTGGTCTGGGTGTTTTCTATGTTTTAATATGTATTGTAAATATTTGAAAAATAAGTACATAAATCTGTTAACCGTTGTTTAGTTTCCATATAATTCAAGCTAATGCTTAGTTTGGGACTAGATGACGCTGTGTGGATATCAGTGGATATTTATTTCTTATTTATTTAAAAAAGATGTGATATGGAAAACTTCGACGATCTTGCAAGTTTAGCAATGATTGCAATAGTTGGAACATTATTAAATTGCCGCATAAAGTTGTTTGCAAATTGCTCTTTTTTATCTCTCTCTGTTCAACCTGTCACAGTCCACTGCTGGACATACGTCACACCCATTTTGCGTCAGATATTCCGGTGATATATGGACCGGCGACTTGCGAAACGTCGCTGGTGGAGGCTGGATGGGAAAAGCGGAGGACCGGGATATCTGGCGCACAATGGGGGAGACCTATGTTCAGCAGTGGACTGCGATAGGTTGAATAGAATTCCGGTGCTCAATTTTTCATCCAGCCTCCACCAGCGATCGTTCTTAGGTGGTCGAACCATTGGTTCTAACCTTTGCCAAGACGCGGTCTCTACTCGAGAACTCTTCTGCTCTAACGACCATGGTTTAATCCCCGAATCTGAATTTATTATAAATACTGTATATGGTATTATGCATAAAGATGTTTGGAAAGTGCTCCTTAATCCTTTGACCGCCAGAGACGCTTCAAGCGTCACAAACATAGATCCATGGTGTTTGGATTCTTGTCGGTCAATTGTTACCCGTTGTCTCAGTGGCGGGCGGGTCCCCATACGGCGTGGCGTTCGGGGGTGCGGGCGCAGGTGCCGGCGTGTACGCGCCGCCGCCCTACGACCAGCTGCAGCACCACCAGCCGATACCGGCGCTGAGCCAGCAGCTGCCTGTGAGTACCTTAGGCTGGAGTCACACAGACGAACAAACATATATGTGTATGACGCAAGACACCAGACACACGACACGAGAGACAAGACACTTGACAAGAATGACATCGTATTCAACCTATCGCAGTCCACTGCTGGACATAGGTCTCCCCCATTTTGCGCCAGATATCCCGCTCCTCCGCTTTCCTCATCCAACCTACCTTTCGCAAGTAACATACGACACAAGAAACCAGAGACACAAAACACTCGACACCAGCTACAAGTGTGACACCACACGACACTAGACACCAGACGCATGAGAACAAACAAGGTTTAATATACCAGACACAGCACACACCGAACAAGAAACCAAATACGACAAGAGTGACACTAAAGACTAGAGTGACAATGACGCACTTGAAGACACTATGCACAACAACACGACACATGTTACAAGAGAGTGACATACGATTTCAGACACAAGAATGACACCAGGTATTATTCACGACACACGTAACAAACTCGCCTCACGACCCGACACGACACAAGACACACTAGACATATGGTATAAACCTACCATAGTAAAATTTTACATTACATCAAACAATATCCCTCAACATTTGCAGATGTACAGTCCGGCGGCTGCGATGTACGCGGCGGCGGCGGGGTACCCCGGCTACATCGGGTACCCGGTACAGTACTATCCGTACTATCCCACTGCCGCGGTCCAGCCCTCCATACAGCCGCTCAGGCCCACTATTATGATACCGGTGAGTTTGATTGACTACTTATATATGATAGATCGTCGGTGGTCAAATGGTGTGGATTGTTGCCCTCCTACCGGGAGGGCTGAGGTTCAAATCCCGCCTCGTAACAATGTGTTTTCGATGTTTCGATATGAACGTTATCCAACGCTCTTACGGTGAAGGAAAACATCGTAAGGAAACCTGCGCACACCTGCAAGGATATTCAACGTTTGTGCGTGAAGTCGTCCAACCCGCACTGGGCCAGTGAACGACTTAGGCCTATACACCCGCGTAAGGGTAGGCTCGTGTCCCTCGGTGGGGACGTTTAATGGGCTGATGATGAGTTTAATATCGTATCGGGTATTGTTTCGGGATGAGGCTTAAATAATAACGAGACAATCTAGAAGTAATATCAACTAAAAAAAATCCGAGTCGCTTAATACATAGGTTGACTTTTTGTTATATTTATGACAAAAAAAAATTATGGTCAAAAATGTATTTTATTAAATTTTTGACCATAAGACGTAAAAGCACGAGCAAACTATGTCAGTTTGACATGTAGCAAGCGACGAGATTATGTATGAAAATTTTCCGAACTGACGCGATGGGCAGAATTTTGCTACGGACACTTTTTATTTTGCTACGGACACTTTTTATTTGCTACGGACACTTTTTATTTTGCTGATGACACTTTTTATTTTGCTACGGACACTTTGAGTGAGATTGTGCATCTAACTAGATAACGAACTTGTTCGAATCCCACGGAAATGTCGTTGTGCGATTTTTCTTTGGATAGGTTAGGTTGAGATAGGTTATATTTTTGGATAGGTTACATTTGATAGGTTAGGTTAGATTAGAAAGGAACTATCCCACCGCCGCCGCCAGTGAGTTTAGTAATGAGAGATGTCTTTGGCGAGAAGTGTGATAAGATGTTTGTAAATAATACATGAAAGCTGGATATAGTAATTTGTCTATTTATAAACATACAAATTTCGTCCAAATAGGTGTAGCTATAAAAGAACATAGACCTGATTGTAAAGATGCTATATAATTAAAATGATGCTTAGCTAAAACAATTCTAAATTTTCTTCCTTCTTTTATTCACATTAATTTCCGAGTACACAAATGTTTGCGCAAAATTGCATTAAGAAAAAATAATATTCGAAAAGACAGTACCTCCCAAAAATCATATATTGCCTTGGCAGGGTATCTACCAATAACGAAATATGTTTATCAGTTAGCTAGATTTGCGAGCAAACTTAGCATTCACCGATTAATGTTTATATTTTAGATTAAATAAATGTTAAAATAAATACTTTAAATAGCCCACGTTTTATAAACGGTAATATTTTGTCTACAGAACGGTTTCGAGGCGGGTGGTCGTTTTGAGGGACTAGCACAGACGCTGTTGCCCCCCGCACCTCCTGCCGTACCTCCATCACCCGCCCACCTCGCCGCATTGCAGCCGCATCAAGTGCTGTGAGTATATACGAGCACTTACAGGCATTTTCGAGCAGTAACAGGCACTAACATGTTACTCGAGCCGCGCTGCAGATGCACTTAGTGATTTGAGTACACACGGCTACAAGGCAGTTACAGGCAGTTTCGAGCACTTACAGGCGCCCAACACGCTCTTATCAGGACGTGATGCAAGCACACACGGATTACAGGCACTTACAGGCACTAACATATCCTTACGTAGCTACAACCGACCTTTTTCGATCGTTTTGAAGGATTGCCCCCCGCATCAAGTGTGAGTATATACGAGCACTTTAAGGCAGTTACAGGCAATTTCGAGCAGTTACTTTTTTATATGACCATGCTTATGCTATAAATAATAAATAAATATTCACAAACATTCACAAAGCGCCATCTAGCCCCAAACTAAGCATCACCTGTAATATGGATACTAAACAACGGATAAACATACTTATATATTATTTTTTCTGAAATACTTACATAGAAAACACCCAGAGCAATACAAACAGACATGTTCATGCACACAAATATTTGTACTGATCCGGGATCCTTGGTGTAATATCCGATAGTCGTCATATAAACATTGTTCATTGCCAAATTTGTATATATTCATGCTTATGCTATGATAATAAGGTCGAAATTCAAGATATCAGTAAATTTCTGTATAAAGAGTTAACATTTTTTCTCT
>PQWD01002990.1:0-18625 GCA_019425675.1 Leucinodes orbonalis | reverse complement strand
AGCCATTTCCCGTTGGTGATTTCACGCTGAGTTGAAACACATCGCCCATATCGCGACCACATTCGGCGAAAGCCAGCGACACGACGAAGTAGTTTGTGATCCCGCGTTTCCTGTGTCTCATACAGACACTATGACCAGTAGATTCCGAAGATCGCGGTCGAGGATGATGAAAAGCATGATGACGCATTTAAGATGATCAGAAAACAATTAACGGCTCTTCTCGAACTGGTTGCGTGTAGACCAAGTCGCTGGTGGTCTCGTTTCAGTCTAAGGTCCGGTTCACGTAAGTGTCCGTCAGATACATTGATGAAGTGGACAGTTCTCGGAAGTCCACGTGAAGTTTTCGACCGTGTTTATATTAAACACCACTTCAACTCTCATGGTTCACATCTCTTGTTATTAGGTGAGATAATTTCTTTTGTGAGCGTAACGGTGCCGTGTTATGTAGATCGGGGAATATGAATAGGCCATGTTAACCGCTTCAGTACCTGCAAGAAAAATGAGTTAAGTTTTCGCTTTGTGTGGGATCGCTTTGTTATTGCGCTTGAGCGGTTAGGGACAGTTACTGTTTTGTTTGTATGTTTTTATTCTGCAACGTACGTTGAGTGAATGTGTATTTTATTTTCATGTGGCGGTATTTAATATAATGTACGCATAAAACTAGTAGCACAATTACATATCTTTGACAATAATGTATCATCATCATCAGCTATTAACATCCCCACGAGGGGCACGAGCCTACCCGTTAGGGTGATAAGCCTAAGTCGTCCACGAGCCCAGTGCGGTTGGACGACTTCATGCACAACCTTAGAATCTCTTCGCAGAATGTGCGTAGTTTCCTCACGATGTTTCCTTCACCGTAAGAACATCGGTAATGTACATATAATTTCGAAAATTCGAAATCACATTGGTACGTGTTGGATTTGAACCTCAGCCCTCCGGTAGGAGGGCACGTCACACCATTGAGCCACTGACGCTCTGATAATGTATAGTAATGTATAATTATGTACAGTTTATTGAAACTAACCTACATAACTAAATCAGCCTGAAAATATACACACTCAATACAGTTTCTGCGCCATAATTTTGTATCCATTTACAAATTCAATCTATTCTCGTTCTAATCTCATTGTTTCCATTAGAAACAGTTTAAATTTCGATTTAAATTTGACGGCAAAACAGCTACAGCAATTGCAAAAGGTAAAATCGTTGGAAATTTCGAGTATTATATATGGTTTTGTTTAAGAGACCCGATAAATAAATAAAAATAAAGTCACACTTAACGAAAAGCTAAAGTAGGAATTGGAAGTAATTATTGATTAAATAATGTGTTCCAACTTGAGAGACGCTGGATGAGGAAAAGGTAACAGCGGGTCCATTCAATCAAATGGCTACAAGATGAGAAAGGACCGGGATATCGGCGCAAAATGGGGAGACCTATGCTAACAGTGGCTGCGATGGGTTGAAGACAATAAGGAGATCGGGCCGTAATTCACCACGTGGGAAAATGCGGATTCGTATGCGTTAACCGGTTAACGACTGTCATCCTTTGATAGTAGCCGAAATCAGTGACGTCTAATCATATATGCAAATAAGCAGTTCACACCTCGTGCGTCCAGGTAACCTGGTAATTTCACTAGCTGCAATGCCCTCATCCCGAAACATAAAAGCACTCTTATTTCACAGGATGATATCTGGCAATTCGGTGGTACCTACCTAAACAGTATCGAGTCTACCACCAAAACTGATATAGCAAAACTTTAGCTTCTACTCTTTAACCTATTGCAATCCACTGTTTGACACAGGCCCGCATTGTACGCCAGATATCCCGGTCTTCCCTCTTCTCAACCAGCCTCCACCTATCCTATGCTACACTTGCCAATTTGCAGTCTCTACTCCATAAATAACAGATGGGCCGTAATCTGGTTAAATTTGGTAGCGGATGGATGTCGACTGCTAGAGGTCGGTCCGCGTAAATAATCAATAAGAAATCATTACGGGAGTAATGAGTGCAGCAGTGGACTATTTAAAGTGTTAATATAATATTTTATAACTCATCTATATATACATGAAAAACATTGGCTATTCATAAAAATAACCATAATCTGGGGCACGGCAGTGCCCCCGCCAAGTCGAGCGCGAAGCAACACTGCCGTACATCCGCCGTTGACGGTACAAATTGCCACTTGGAAAACGGTGATTCAATAGCCCATCGATTGTAGGCTTGAAAGCCACTAACGTATAAAGAATGTTCAACGGCCAGTCACACAACATCAACCATAATAATTAATTAATTGCAGTAAGGAACCTTAGACTTGGCACGTCTTTGATCTTTTCATTACTTTTTAGAGATATTCAAGCAGCTCCATCGAGACTTGGCTAGATTTTTTACAGAATGTTTTTGGTGGGATATTATATTATAGGTATAAAGTCATTATAACTTAAAGTTTCCACTCCACTGCCAAGAAACTGAGTATTTGAGTCAAGTGTTCGCGTCTGCACAAGTTTCCATGTAAAAGGGAAAATTGAAAAGGCCTTAACTGCCTGCGTGTACTTTGAAGAAATATGTTTTCCACATTCACAGTACGTTTTCTGCAGCACTCGGTAAAGTTTTCGCCTTTTCGGTGTTTCTTTTACTATTTTTCCCTTTCATATTATATTGCTATGTAAATTGATGATGTTCGTATTTATGTGTATATTACTTTTTAAAGCCATTTGGTGACGGTAGATTAAAATGCTTTTTGAACTACTAGGTTGTAGACAGACTCGGTATGAGTCGTTTAGGTAGGTACCACTGCAGTGCTAGATGGTATACCTCCACTTACCAGAATTTATTTGCCATAATAGTCACCTAGAGAGTCGGTGGCTGGATGGTTTGGACTGTTGCCTCTTACGCCAGGCTGAGGTTCAAATCCCGACACGTAGGTACCAATGTGTTTCCGAATTTTCGAAATTATATGTAAGTTATCCGACGCTCTTACGGTGAAGGAAAACATCGTGAGGGAACCGCCGCACGCCTGCGAAGAGATTCAAAGGTTGTGCGTGAAGTCTTCCAACCCTCAATGGGCCCGCGTGGAATTTAAGGCCTATACACCCTATACGGTAGGCTCGTGCCGTGCTCGGGGGGAAGTTTAATAAGCTGATGATGACGATGATTGATTCTCATTTTATATGTCATATTCATTGTTTACTACATTAGTCACGTGCTGAAACTTTGTTTCCCATAAAGTTAATTTCCATAACATAATTTGCTATAATCGTCAGTGGCGAGTAACAACTAAGTTAGGTTTGGGTTTTTTGACCACCTTGAAATCCTTCAGGTATCAGTTAGGGTCAGGTTAGGGTTATTTTTTTATGACCACCCGGAAATCCTGCGGTTTTGCAAATAATGTTAAATAATAAGTATTATTGCAATTAAAAATATGGACAACAATACGTATGGCATTCGAATCATTAAGATATCATCAATTATGGAATAATGATCGGGAGATAAGAGTATGTCACGTGTCTTTATGGTAAATAAAATATTCGGGCAATTGAAATTCGTTATATTATGGCAAATAATTTTCGGGCAAGCAATAGATAACCGAATAAATTAATAAATATATATTCCTGATGGCTTGATTTCTAACCGACATCATAAAAAATAGTGAAAACTAAGGAGGCAAAGGAATGGAACTCTTTGCCTCCTCATGTGTTCCCCGATCAAAACAACCTGGCCGTCTTCAAGGCAAGAGTCAATAGACTGTTTCTAGCGCATAATCCATCCTCGCCGCATCATCACTTACCATCTGGTGAGTTGGCGGTCAAATGTCTGCCTATAGTGGATAAAAAATAAAACAAACTTGTCATAACTTGTTCTTAAGAGCAATACACAAGACGCCGCGGAAACTGATCTCCTATTATTGGTCGCAGTATATTAGAAAGATCAACTTGTGCGGGAATTTCCCACGAGACGTAACTTTTCGGTAAAAGTATAATGTTAAGACCATATCTAATTTATACACTCATACAGATGTTTTTCTTAGGATTTTTTGAGAACAAGTTAAGTAACTCGTAATGGTCGCACATTGGATGGTTGGCTGGACTCATATGCTTACGTATGATACGTATACGAAGAGCGTCAGTGGCTCAATGGTGTGGACTGTCGCCTTCCTACCGGGAGGGCTGAGGTTCAAATCCCGTCACGTACCAATGTGTTTTAGAATTTTCGAAAATATATGTACGTTATCCGACGCTCTTACGGTGAAGGAAAACGTCGTGAGGAAACCTTCATGTACGCCTGCGTACGATTCGAAGGTTGTGTGAAGTCGTCCAACCCGCACTGGGCCCGCGTGGACTAAGGCCTTATCACCCTATACGGGTAGGCTCGTGCCCCTCGGTGGGGACGTTTAATGAGCTGATGATGATGATCCTCTTAATACAACAACATACTTATATTGTATTCATAAAACAATACACTTAAGTTTTCATAGAATCGTGTTACGAACATTAAACAAACATATTTGAGACCCAAAATCAATACCGCCTACATTATAACCGCTTGAACAGCCAATTCGAGTTCGGTCTAAAGACAAATTGACGTGGAGACAGCGTCGATAAAACAATGAAACTTTATCCAGGTGCTTTTCTTGGGGGTTCATTAATATGTATTGCAAAGGAGTTTAATAACTTTAATGGGTTTTGTCTATTTCATAACATAAATATATAAATATTTCTGACATAGAACACAGCCATCTAGCCCCAAACTAAGCATTTGCCTGTAATATGGGTTTAAAGAACGGTAATACTTTTTTTTTAAATACATATTTATTAACATATAAACACCAGACCAATACAAACATACATGTTCATACACATAAATGTTTGTACTGCCGGAATTGAACCCGGAACCCTTGATGTAATAACCCACGTCTCAACCATTACACCAAATGGTCGTCAAATCAACATCAGTGGAATCATATTTAATGGTAGTTTAATTGTTTTCTGTTTAGTTGGTTTGGAGGGTTAAGTGTCTGCAACACCAAGGGTTCCGGGTTTGATCTCGGGCAGACAACATTGTGTGCATGAACATGTCTGTTTGTATTGTCTGGGTGTTTCTATGTAATAATAAGTATTAAAAAGAAATATTACCGTTGTTGAAAACCCATATGACGTACCAATGTGTTTTCGAATTCCCAAAATGTATATACGTTTTCCAACGCTCTTACGGTGAAAAAAACATCGTGAGGGAACCGCGCACGCCTGCGAAGAGATTTTAAAGGTTGTGCAGTGAAGTCGGCCAATCCGCACTGGGCCCACGTGGACGACTAAGGCCTATACATCTTTTACGGGTGGCTCGTGCCCTCGTTACGAGCTGATGATGATGATTCTTAGCCAACTGGAAGAAAGCACAAATAAATACTTATTGTCAATTCTTAATAAGTACAACACTAAAGAAACGGTTATGAAAGGAACAACAAAAGGCCTTTACAACAAAATAACGAGATTGTACAATAGTAAAGGATTTACTTTTCTATTGTCAGGTAATATCTCAATTTACTGTACGACTCGCGGACTATAAATCATTGCAAACTTTCTGGTAATCTTGCTAAGTAAAGGTGCGGTTACCTTCGTACGCCCACAATTTTTATCATAAAAGGATTAACAAAGGTTTATTAGAATTAAGTTTTTTTATGACATGAAGTGTACGTGACAGTCAGTTCACTCACCTAGTGGTAAGTGATACACCTGACCATGACAGATGCAGTGTTGAAGATATATGCACAAACTCATTTTTTTTTTGTATAATAGGCAAACGAGCAGTGAGATCACCTGATGGAAAGTGAATACTGCCACCATGGACATTTGCAACACCAAAGGAGCTACAAGATGCGTTACCGGCCTTTTAAGCAAGTTGAAGGTTTGCAGGTCGTATCTGTCCGGAAAAACCGCATGCGGCAACTTATTTCACAATTTTGTGGTGCGGGGCAGGAAGTTTCTGTTAAAACGTAGTACTTTGCCAACTGTCAAGGTGGTGAGGGTGGTAGAGTTGTGTCGTAGATCGATGGCGGAAAGAGCCGGCAGGGATCAGACCGCTCTGACACCACTACCACTAAGGCCTATACACCCTATACAATCTGACGATGATGTACTTTATCCTATTATTTATGTTACCGCAACAAAATAAAAAAGTATATCTCATGAACAAATGTGTTTTTATTGACTCCTTATGTCCTTAAAAATATTATTCAATTTAAAATAAAAAAGTTTTTGTAGTTTAATAAATATTATGATTGTTGCGCGAGTCTCATTCGCTTAGCCGACGCAGACTTAAATTTTATCCTTTTCAATCGGCCCCTATCTCGAGATCTTGTCCCGCGTTAAGTGAAACGTGTGCACACATAACGTGCTCGAATTATATTGGGATACATGAAAGTCGATATTGATAAAAACGTGAATGAAATTTTATAGGGTCCTATCCCGAATAGGATATCAAAAACCGCATTAAATTTGGCTTCGGCCTGGGACTATTGCAGACTTTTATGGATTGCATAATTTTATTGATTGATATTTTTATATTCAATACTAATCATTCCCCGCGGTATTGGATTATATTCTTCCGCAGTAAAATATAACTTTAAAGGCTGCAGCTGCATTTGACTAAAATAAATAAGTTTATTCTAAAACAAAAGTAGTCTATGTTTCTAATTTAAACAAAATTCAATTTTCATTAACAAATTATTCAAATTACATACAAATATTAAATGGACACCCAACGTTACGAGTGTTATGATTTATGAGAGAATATCAAAAAGAGGAATATATAATATAATAAACTTTATGAGAGATAAATTAACAAAGTTATAAAGAAACGTTTTTGAATAAATATATTTGTTTTTTTACTATCTGGCTAAATATAATGCGTCTTATTAATATTAAACATGAGGCGTGTTGGTGGTTTATTTACCCCCATTCGTGCGCCACCCCTATTATCCTTAACAAAGGTTTTGTGTAAACACCCTTGTAAAACCATAGCGTATATTAATCAGGCTGGTTACAAACATTAATAATAATAATGTAAACGTAAGGTAAAGTCGGCCACTGTATTTAAATCTAAGCGTTGATGGCTCATTGGTGTAGACTGTTGCTTTCCGATCTAGAGGGTCAGTTTCCAATCCCACCACGTACCAATGTCCTTTAGGATTTAAGAAATTAGATGCACGTTAGCACCCTATACGGGTAGGCTCGTGCCCCTCGGTGGGGACGTTTAATGAGCTGATAATGATGATATGCACGTTTATCCGATGCTCCTACGGTGAAGGAAAATATCGTGAGAAAACCTGCGTACGGCTACGAAGAAGTTTAAAGGTCGTGCGTGTAGTCGGTGAATCCTGTAACGCCCTAAGCTGAGGTTGGAGTCTCACTCTAGGACGTACATAAACTTTTTGAACTTAGATATATTTGCCCTCGCCACTTGTCCTGTGAAGCTATAAAGGCTATCCGCAACTAGTAGCAAAAAATTATTGCGAGAGAAGAAAAGACAAACTAAATCAAATAATTACTTACGCAGCGCACGCTACGTTTTACGTAGCACACGTAGCGAATCGTAGTTAATGCGTAGCGTAAACTGACATGTATTAAAATACAACATCATCATATCAGCTCATTCTACGTCCCCATTGAGCAGCTCGAGCATTATCCGTATAGGAATTATAGGTCTTGGTCGTCCACGCGGGCCCATTCCAGACCATCTTCACGCACAATTTTGATCTCTTCGTTGGCATGCGCTGGTTTGCTCACGATGTTTTCCTTCACCGTAAGAGCGACGGATAAACGTACATATGATTTCGTAAATTCGAAAAGACATTGGTACATGGCGGGATTTGAACCTACACCATCCAGATCAGAAGGCAACAGTTCTCATCAATGAGCCACCGACGCTCTACAATCCGTTGTATCCGTCTGTGTTAGTTACCTTTTTTGCTATAAAAGTATATACCTAAATATTTCATACAGGTACATATACGAACTTCACAATTTTCTGATTTAATAATAAAACTTTAACGGCGGTAGTAAAGCGAAGTTTCCAAAAACTATTCGAGTTTCTATTCTCTTACGAACAAGTTTTAACGAAGGCTTTTACTGGGTGTTAGTAAAGTAGCCGTGAAATGGTTTTACTTATAAAATTCGGATAGTGATCGCTGCTGGATAATGGTTAGGACTATTTTTAGTAAATTATAAAAAAAATATATAAGTATGTTTATCCGTTCTTTAGTATCTATAATAATAATACAGGCTTCACGCTAAACTTGGGGCTAGATGGCGCTGTATGAATACTCAATACTCAATTTTTTATTGCATTCCATAGTATTTACACGGTGGACTTACAAATAATAAAGGACCTTATGGACCCTGTCGGGCACAACAACAATGTAGGAGTGAGGAGGAGGCTGGATTCTGACAATACAATTTACTTTATCAATGTCAGTGGATATTTATTTATTATCCGTGATGTAATAAACAACTACAACAACCACAACATCAATCGGCAACACTGTTCATATATATATTTAACGAGTCAAAATGAAAGTATTCATATGTTTTTTCAATCAATATATTCAGATATATTTTTATTTTTTTTTCTTTATTAGGATTGCCAACGTTTATGTACAATCACACTTTAAAAAGTAAAAAACACACACCAGTACAATTACTATTGCCATAAACAATTAGAGGCAAACACAACATGCACAATAAGAGAGACAAGAAAACAGAGTATTAATGTTACAAAGTAAAGCGAAACAATAACAATTCAATACATTATTTTCCTACTTAATATTAAAATAAAATAAATTAAAACGTATTTATTACAAATATGTAGATAAATATATATATTAATCGCACTGGCCCGCAGAGACAACTAAGGCCTTTACCATTTACGGGTAGGCTCGTACCCTTCGGTGGGGACGTTTAATGGGCTGATGATGATGAATATCTTAACTTAACTTGAAAATATTGTAACATATGTTTATATAATTTATTAGTCTCCATCCACAAAACGGAGAGATTATTTAAAGAAAGTTTGCGGGTAGCTGGATGCAGATAGCTTCCTAATAGAGGGAGTGAAGTTACGGAGAAGGCCTTTATTTAGCACTAGCTTTTGCCCGCGGCTTCGCTCGCATTAAATTCGGGATAGCACGGTTCTTGCATTTATCACTATACATACGATTTCCCCTCCTCCAACTTTGAAGGTTTCGGGGTCAATTTCAGAATTTTTTTAGCAAAAAATATGTTATAGTGAGCTAACCTTAAAAGATAGACATATGCTGTCGCGGACTTTTTTGTAGACCTTAAAAAGGAGAACAATACTCTCATACATGACTTTTGTGTAACTTTAACCGTTTACGCAGCGTACGCAGCGGAAGCTCCAAGTATGAAAATGTACCCCCGATTTTGAAACATTCTTCATTGCTGCTCCGCTTCTATTACTCGTAGCGTGATGATATATAGCCTATAGCTTCCTCGATAAATAAGCTATCTAACACTGAAAATTATTCAAATCGAACCAGTAGTTCCTGAGATTAGCGCGTTCAAACATACAAACAAACAAACAAACTCTTCAGCTTTATATATTAGTATAGATTGGACTTGTTGCTGAAATTATAATTATCATGTATTAAAAAAACATCAAACTGCTGCATTGGTATGTTTATCCGTTGTTTTAGTTTCCATAGTACAGGCTAATTTTATTAGGGCTAGATGGCGCTATGCGAAAGTCGGTAAATATTTTAAAAAAATAAATGAGTATTTGTAATGTAAAAATATTTTAGTTTCGCTTTCAAGATATTTTATAGCACCCCAGGGGACACTGGCCTTAATGGTACTCAAGTAAAGCGTCCCAGAGCTCTGTTGTTTCCCATTTGCAAATTAGAGTAGGTATTATGTATTCTAGTTTGAACGCAATACCACAACAATCGTTCGTTATACTCTGTTCAACCATTTATTTTCTTTTTGACAGCTCACGTCAATGAATAACTTTTTTTTTCATAATTTTTATATCTATACTAATATATAAAGCTGAAGAGTTCGTTTGTTTGTTTGAACGCGCTAATCTCAGGAACTACTGGTTCGATTTGAAAAATTCTTTCAGTTTAGATAGCTTTTTTATCGAGGAAGGCTATAGGCTATATATCATCACGCTACGAGTAACAGAAGCGGAGCAGCAATGAAGAATGATTCAAAATCGGGGTATTTTTCATACTTCGAGCTTCCGCTGCGTACGCTGCGTAAACGGTTAAAGTTACACAAAAGTCGTGTATGAGATTATTGTTCTCCTTTTAAAGGTCTACAAAAAAGTCCGCGACAGCATATGTCTATCTTTTAAGGTTAGCTCACTATAACATATTTTTTGCTAAAAAAAATTCTGAAATTGACCCCGAAACCTTTAAAGTTCGAGGGAGGGGAAATCCTATGTATAGTGATAAATGAAAGTACCGTGTTATCCCGAATTTAATGCGAGCGAAGCCGCGGGCAAAAGCTAGTTTGACATAAATGTACAACAGTAATAGCTAATTTTATGGATGGGTCACGCTCATTTATTGAAGTGCCCTGTGCATTATATTATTGTGACACAAGACTGATCATTGAATTCATGCATATTTACAATCTGAGGTAGAAAAGACAATAAACAATTTTTACAAATAATCGATTTGAAGATAATCAATTGTTTAAATTGATTATCTTTAAATCAATTATTTGTAAAATAAAATATATTTTGTAATCAGTTGCATAGAGGAATCAGTTGAAAAAGTTAAAATAGGCACATCATTATCACCCATGACACGACAAGGATGACTTGTAAGAAAAAGTTTATTAGTGACGTCACGAGGCGACCCATTTGGGCATATTTGTCATGGGCAGTAATCCCCGACGCCTAACTTTACGGTCGTGCAGGCCCTTTCTGACGCTCATAACAACTTTTGCTTTTAAATTTTGACAGGCGCTCAGTTTTAATAAGGTTTTTAGTACGGTCGAGTAAAAGAAAAGTATTAAATCAATAGGTTTGCTCATCAGGGCTATGGATCATCTAGTTTAGGTTGTTGTAATGTCCTTATTTTCATACTATGTACAGGAAAAGGCTGGATACTAAATAGCCGATTGTCAAATACAATCATCTAGTTAGAGCTTTTTAGGGTTCCGTAGCCAAATGACAAAAAACGGAACCCTTATAGATTCGTGAAGTCTGTCTCTCTGTCTGTCCGTCCGTCCGTATGTCACACCCTTTTTCTCCGAAACTAAACACTACACTATTCAAACTTTGTATGTATATGTATTCTGTAAACGCTATTAGGTTTTGACAAGAAACTTGAAAAAATTAAAATATTTTGAGGTTTCCATACATTGAACTGAAACTCATTTTTTTTTATCGTACCCCGTGGGTATCAAAGTGTAGAGTTTGAAAAATGATATCGAGGTTTTAAATATATTTTTTTATAAATTGAATAGTTTGCGCGAGGGACACTTCCAAAGTTGAAAAAAATGTGTGTCCCCTCTAATCTCTAAACTATGGGTTGATAAAACCAAAAAATATGTATGATGTACATTACCATAAAATCTAACAACGAAATTAGTTTGAACAATTTTGGTGTGTAGTTTTTTTATACGTCATAAACGGTGAACCACTATTTTTCATATTAAAGCTGTAGTAGGTGCCTAAAAAAAAAAAACTTAGTTTATATTACTTGCTGCTGCGGAACCCTCCACGGGCGATTCCGACTCGCGCTTGGCCAATTTTTTTAATATAAGTTAGCAGGCAAAATATTAAAGGTAAATTAACTATGGCCAATCAGCACTTGCAACACCGGAGGATATAGACTTGCGGTGCCGACTTTTGAAATGGGATGTGCTCTTCTATTGAAGGTCGCCAGGAAGAGCTGAAATTATTGTTAGGGCTTGATTGGTTCATAAACGACGAAGATATCCGTGAACAACATCGAATCGAGTAACCACCTATTTTGAAGTCGAGAAAAATAATTGAACACAAATTGGCTTGACCAATTTCTGCTAGTGGTACTGGTTAATAGCTGCTGCCCACAGCAAGCATACGACCTCTCGGCAACGATGGTGATGGTGGCGAGTTGTTATTTTTTTTATGTATATTAAGTATAATAATTGTATATATACAATATTATATTCAATTTTGTATCTTTCCTTTTTCAATAATCTCAATTTGTATCCTCAGCATAGCACGCTTATTTTAAATGTAGGACGTGGCCTATGGTACGCTATATAAAATGTGTAGAAAAGCCTTGCTAAGTATTCAAGGGTTTCAAGTGCGTTTGTCAACACTGTAATCTCCGAGCTCGTGGGTACAATGATACAACGGTCAGATAAAGCCGATTAAGGACACGGTGCGAGCCACAGCTGAGGGTGCGTTGAATCCGGTAGTTCCCACCATTCGCAATAAAATAACAACCAATATTTTTGTAAAAGCGCACCTTATTATATGTCGTTTTAATTATCACTCTTATTTGAAATATTGTATTTAAATACACTGAAACCAATAAATATTAGATCAATTGATAGTGAGCAATGGCGTCACATACTCAGACTAAGTTTATGGTTCTGAGGTCATATATCACTAATCTCATACAAAATATATGTAAACTGAAACGTTCCTTTTTACAGTTCATACGTTCAACGATTAGTGGTGTCAACTACCGAACTAGTTTATTTTAGAAAATTATGCGAAGCCGAATGAATTCTTTTCTTTATTTAGACTTTAGTTAAGTTTAAATATAGGTAAGTGTTCTTTAAAAGATACATTATAATAAAGTTACAAGTGGGGGATTTTAGTACATTTAACCCCCCACAAATTAATACCAAACGCGAAGAATAACACGGTTACACACTTTATTAACAAACCACTAGAAACTGTACACAACACTAAAAACACTCACTGATTAAGCCACATGCCACACTAACCGCTAACATCTAACTTTTCGCGTTAGTGTGGCCCCAGCATAGAGCCACAAAACTAGAAAGAAAAAAGAAATTGAGTTGACAAGTAAGGTAAGCTGTTAATTTTAAGTTCAATTTTAATAGTATTTCACTTTATTAGTACAGGTGGTAAGCTGTTAATTTTAAGTTGCAATTTTAATAAGCTCCTTACCACGAGCTGGACAACGTAGTCGTAAGCACTAAAAGAAGAATAGTCATTTGAAATGATTAGCTTTATATGAAAAAATAATTAATTTGTATTGACCATATAAATGGAAGAAGTAAGTACCTTTTTAGATCAAAACCTGCTGCCTTTTCGGATCCTTTGACTGGTGGAAGGCATGGTCACTCATACGGGTAAATTTAAGAACAGGACGAACGCGGCATTTTGCTATATTTTTTGAATAGAAATCGATTTACTTGGGTAAACAGTGTGCGCCTTAAAGAATACACCAACTCAAATGATAAGGAACGATAAAAAATTGTCAACAAAGAAGAAATGAGTTGAAACAAATGGCACAGCAGGTACGTACGATACTTGACTTGACGTCTCTCAACGTATAAATAAATTTGGCGCCAAGTGCGCCAACATGTTAGGTTATAACCATGGATAATACAGATAAAAGCATTGACCTATAATTGATTGAGGTTTTGTTTGGGAAGGAATGTAATAGGTAAGATATTATCAGTATATAAAAGTAAAATTAGTATGTTTTTAAAAGTTTGCCACTTAAATTTATCGTGAACATTAATAGTCGGATGTTGGATTTTGCCCGCATGCAAAATTATGACTTCACTTCCGGTTGTAATTACAGACATTGTGCTTAAAACTCAAAAGATACGTGAAAAAAGTTAAGCATTCGATGAGTAAAATTGATTTTTCAAAGGTTGACAAGCTCAATTTATTTACGAACGTAAGTCGATCACAATCAAAGGTACGTTCTTACGTGTCGACCTTTAGTTCTATGGTTTTCAGAATGAATAGGGAACATGCATATGTAATAAATGAATATTTTGATATTAAAATGTTAAAATAACATAAAAAAAGGGACACCGTAAAGGGTTTATATTTTAATTTACGCTACGCTTAAAAATAATTACCAATTAAAATTACTTGAAACGGAACGTAAATTTAAACACCAATCACTGTCATTTACGTCATCTATGTACGACATATTATTTTGACGTTAAAGAATTAGTAAAAAGTGAACATTAAAACGACAAAATCGGCATTTTTCGAATAAAAATGAAATTTAGGACTGTAAAAGCAGTCTCCAGGAAACTACTTAGTACATTGACATTATACATACGTAAGCGATACTAACAAGTAGTAATGATTGTTTTTCATTACCAAATATGAAAATTAAAGTAGTGAGCAAAAAGAAAAGGTTATATTTTAACTCATCACAGTTTGAGCAGAAACTGCTTGGAAAACGCTGCCTTGAGGATTTCCACATGAAACTGCACTGTGCAGTCCTTATCCATGGCACTTACACTACACTCTAAAGATGAACCAGGAACAAAGAAGAAATAATAATTTCCTTTGTTTTGAAAAATCAAATTTATATCATAATTGTGTAAGTTTGTATGTTTTTGTGACTGTAATATACTAAATCAATATTAAACTTGGTGTATTTTCAATGCTTACAAGATTTTTATTATTTTTTATTATTGCTGATTCGGGTGTTAAATGCACTATTCTGTTTTAGCATTCAAAAATATGGGGTATGAGCATCTCTATTCACAAAGTTTTAAACTTTTTATCATGATTCCTTATCCTTACAATAAAAAGTTATAGACAACTTTGTTATTGTATTTGTATTAGGTAGGTAAATATGTTTTTCATACAAGAAGATGAAGATAACAAGTACTATATAACAAGTATTCTAACATCATAGTCGTGTTCCCTGCATCGAAAAATAGTTTGATGAATAATTCATTCGTCTTCACAGCTCGAAATCTCTTTTTTCCTGGTTTTGTGTCAGTCAAAAACAATATGATTGTTATAAGAGGATCACATTGGCATACATTATCAGTTATTTAAAATTCTTATAAATTAGGTCTCGACAGTCGTGAAAAAAAATGCAAAAGTATGAAAATCCTTGAAGAAAAGGAGGTACATTTTTGGAGCGAAATTTGAAATTGTCAATTTCAAACCGCATTTTTATGCAGAAAATGACAGTTTTTTGATTTTTAAATATACTTGTGGTCTATTCCAAATGTGGTTCTTTAAAATAAACACAAAATAAAATTTGTGCATCTTCCCTATTCAAAAAATTGTTCATGACTCTGATCCATAGGACTTTTATGCGGCGGTCTCTCGGACTTTAATGGTATCTGTTAATGGGCGAGAGCCCAGATATTTTTTTGCGATAGGTAATTTCGTAATTTTGCACCAGTAATAGTTTTGAGTAGCCAAGAGAGATAACCTTCCTTGAGCCAATGTTTTGATGGGTGTGGCAGCTAGTGCTTCAAACAAAGCTTTACGCTCTGAAAACAAAATTTATACTAATCAACATTTTGAATTGAAAATCAACAGTAGAGTATATCTTACAGTTAACATTTAATTAGTTAATTAAATAATAAATATCCACTAACATTCACACAGCGCCATCTAACCCTAAGTTAAGCGTGAAGCCTGTAGTATAGGTACTAAACAACGGATAAACATACTTATATACATTTTTCTTTAAATACATACATATTACACGATTTACACGTACAAAATACCCAGACCAATACAAACAGACATGTTCATGCATACAAATGTTTGTACTGCCCGGGGATCGAACCTGATGGAGTTGTAGGTAGCGAATATTATCTCATCATTTAAAATCACATTAAAATAAGGAATCATGTTAAAATACCCCATATTTTTTAATACTAAAACAGAATAATGCATTTGACACCTGAATCAGCAATAATAATAAAAAAATCTTGATACATTGAAAATACACCAAGTTTAATATTGATTTATTACATTACAGTCACAAAAACATACAAACTTACACAATTATGAATTATGATATAAATAAAATAATGACTTTTTAAAACAAATTATAGACTCAGGGTCAGAAGTTAAACACAATTCGTACCAATACTTGTTTTATTCTAATTACGTTTACAATTCTTTAATTGAGGTATTCCTCTTGGTGGCTCAGCAATCCATCCCCGCCTTAAGTCCCTCCGATCTATCACACATTTCCCGCCAATATTTTATATGTAGACACTATTTGACAATTCCATAGGTGGCGCCACTATACGAAGGTCATGAAAACGTTTAATACCTAGGCAATGACAATGAATGCTGACAAAAGGAAAATATTATTATTTCTTCTTTGTTCATCTTTAGAGTGTAGTGTAAGTGCCATGGATGAGGACTGCACAGAGCAGTTCCATGTGGAAATCCTCAGGGCAGCCTTTTCCAAGCAGTTTCTGCGAACACTGTGATGAGTTAAAATATAACCTTTTCTTTTTGCTCACTAGTTTCATTTTGATGTTTGGTGATGAAAAACAATCATTTCTAGATTATCAGTAGACATTATGCTTTGATATTTCAATAAAGTACCGTAAAAAGTCCATATTTCGCATCAGGCTTATTGCGGTTTGTAAAACTCACTCCGACAAAAATAAATTACAACCATGTCAACTTTGACCTTGGTAGTTTCCTGAAGTCTGCTTTTACAGTCCTAGATTTCATTTTTATTCGAAAAATGCCGATATTGTCGTTTTAATGTTCACTTTTTACTAAGCCTTTAACGTCAAACATAGATGACGTAAATGACAGTGATTGGGGTTTTAATTTACGTTCCGTTTCAAGCAATTTCAATTATTAATTATTAAAAAAAACAGCGTAAATTAAAATATAAACCTCGCGATGTCCCTTCTTTTATGTTATTTTAACATTTTAATATCATAATATTCATTTATATTACATTTGCATGTTCCCTTTTATGATGAGATTTATCCTTTTGAAATGACGTTTGAACATACGCACATATACACAAGCACGCATGCACTCACGCACGCACGCATACACACACACGCACACACACTCACGCACACACAATGTTCAATATTATGTTATTAAACTAGTAACATAATATTGAACATTTAACGGTTAAAAATGAAATGTATTTTCTAAGAACTGTTTTATTTTCATGATTTTGATTGTTATTGCTGTTATTTTAAGCCACTATCAAAATAATGTAAGGAAGAGCAGTGTCTTCTGATACAGGCATACATAATGTGCTTAAAAGGAGTCACTGAATACATGTTTAAGACTGCTTTACATTTGTTAAAATCAATAAATATTTTATTATTTTTTTATTATTAGGTATTTTTATTATAATTATAGTCTTCTATTGTAAGTAGGAAAACGTGAATTAAGAAATATTTTTATATAACAAAAATCAACTGTCGGCGATTACTATTCTAAAGAATAAAAACATATTAGTATTAATATCAACTGTTGTATCAACAAGGAATTTAAACAGCACTATAACATTCATATCGAAACGACGGCTATATTGCTTTTACGTCAGATTTAGTTCCTGGCTCATCCATGGGGACGGTTCAAATAGGCACAAGAGAGAACTGTCATTTACAAGGGTATTATTGATCCAGTTTTATTTAAATATATCAGTGGGTTAAAATCATTTGGTTCAGTAAAAAAATGTTTTTTTCAGTTTGTTCGTCTAGCTAGATCAAGGATCAAGTAGACTGAGATTAAAGGAGCGTTTTTTTTTTTTTTTTTTGTGTGTCTGTTGGCCGCAGATGGCCTTTACAGCTTCACCGGGCAAGTGGCGAGCGCAGATGGCTCTCAGCAAAGGGAGCGCTCACTGCGAACATCAAAACCTCGAAAACTGATCCTGATTTTCCAAAGAAAGAGAGGCACCTCAGTTTGGATGTGGTCTCACTCTTACATAACATCACACAAACGCAGTGCTGTCGCCTTAATTTTAGAAACGGGAATGTTGGAGAAGTTAAAAGGCTAGATTTGTTTCTACAAAATTCAGAAATAAATTTTGGCGACGAAAAAATTTATAAAAGTAGTTGTTAGTATGGCAAAAACTTTACGTTTAGGCTCGTTGGATAAATTTTCAAGACCATACCGTCTGCGGGACTTCTTTCGTAAAACAGACTCTATATGGTTATCTTTTAAGGATATCCCCCCATAAACTTTTGTTTGTCATTTACTTTTTACATCAAATGACGGGTAATTTTCGAAGCTATTTTAACCAATACAGCATTAATGCTGTAAATGTAAGATATTTAATTGGAATTGGATAAGTATTAATCCTTATCCAATTAAATATCTTAAATATATTGTTGATGAAAATATTACAGATTTAAAAATTGCGGTACGTAGCGTTTGCGGCGGTATCGGTCGACTGGGGAGGCGGCGGGAGCGTGCCTTTACAATATAATAAAGTTGAGGTTGAGTTGAGAGTGAAGCTGAGGTTGGACAAAGCATGTGGTGGGTGAGAAGTCATTTCAGAAAAACAAACACTACGGCAAAGGCATACTAGAGTCTGTTTCACGAAAGAAGTCCCGCAGACGTTGCGCCACGTCGCCAGACGGAATGATACCAGTACTGATAAAAGTATTTACCTACTTTAAATTATAGGATAATTACTAAAAA
>PQWD01002989.1:0-11641 GCA_019425675.1 Leucinodes orbonalis | reverse complement strand
CGGGGCCCAGTGCGGATAGGCCGACTTCACGCACATCATTGAATCTCTTCGCAGGCATGCTTGGTTCATCACGATGTATTCCATCACCAGTTATAATATACCTAATTCAATCCTTTTTTTACCAACAGTGAGACCAGCTATGGGTTCGGCTGCAAGGTGGCAAACGACCGTGGTGGTGGCAGAGCACCGAACTCGTCTGCCAATCGGTGGTGCGGACCGAAACCAACAATCATGGTGGAAAAGGTGGCAACCAGGTTGAACTGTTCGAGAAACTGTGAGTGATTAATTAAATGTATTTATTTATTACAAAAAATTTATAAAATAACGAATATTTATCTGATAAAGATGTTTGCTCTTGCACATACTAAGTAGTGTTCCAGTTGTAAGCTATAAATTATTAGCTACATGTAGGTAAAAGACAAACTCTGTAACAATAATATAAGAAGGTTCAAAGAGTGACTTCGAGCTTCGTGCGGTTCTCGAAGATCCTACTTATTCGGTAAAAGAGTCATAAAATATAAATAACAATTGATGATTTGGTATGACTCAGAGCGTCGTGGCTCAATGGTGGTGCACTGTGCCTTCCTACCGGAGGGCTGAGTTAAATCCCGACACGTACCAATGTGTTTTCGATTTTCGGAAATATATTATGTACGTTATCCGACGCTCTTACGGTAAGAAACATCGTGAAACCTTCATGCACGCCTGCGAAGAGATTCAAAGGTTGTGTGTGAAGTCGTCCAATCCGCACTGAGCTCGCGTGGACGAACTAAGGCCTAATCCCTATACGGGTAGGCTGCCACTCGGTGGGGACGTTTAATGACTGATAATGATGTATATGACTGATGTCCAGATATAAGCTTGTTGTTAATTTAATTTAAGATGTCTTTAGAAATGAAACTGATAGTAGAATATTCCAGAAAGTAAATGTTTTGTCATATTCTCTAGAGCGCTTTTTGGAAGCCAAAACTTATTTGAATATTGGATGAAATCCAAATATTATATAAAAATATACAACGTCTGACTTTTGAAACAAAGCGCCCGTAGTTTCTTCCAAAATTATGTACGAGAAAATCCACAAATATATTCACGGAAATCTTATCATACAAATGGAAATCATTTAGTTACATCCTGTTGTTGTTGTCCGTTGCATGACCGAGGTTGTTGTTCAAATCCGCGGGGAAAATTTGTGCGATTTTTCTAGTTGGCTAGGACATTACAGGCTGGATCATGATAATTCCGTACTTCGGAGGGCACGTAAAGCTGTCGGTGTTGGCAACCATCTTAAGATGGTAGTCGGTAACACCCATCTATCTTACGTCTTGGTCAGCTTGAACCATTTGCCTGATAGCTATGGTGTATGTGGTCAGACCTGTACCTTATCTCTTTATCTTTCTTCAGCCTATTGTAATCTTCTTAACATGTAAAGGTCTCCAAGACCTTTTTTACCTCTTGTCTCCCTATCGTGAATACTAGGCCTTTTCTTCCTCATCAGCCGTCTCCAGCCGTCTCCAGTGACCTTTTCTAATTCATCAGTCCATCAGATTGAAATGGCGTCCTACGCTTGCCAAGACGCGGTCTCCACTCCAGAACTCGTCTGCTCAAACGGACATCGGTTCTGCGACATACGTGACCGGCCCACTCCCCCTTGAACTTGCTGATCCGGCAAACTATGTCGGTATTTTTGTTCTCTCAAGACTGACATTGTTTTTTGTTCCAATCCTAGGAAAGAACTAAGTTTATCGATATCGCCTGGATTTCAAGCCCATGTGATAGAACTTAAAACTCGGAATACAATTCTGAAGGCAAAAAAGTTTGGATAAAAACGCTTTTAATACCAAAGTACAGAGCGAACTTTAGAGGATAAAACATTTCGATTGATTATTTTCAAAACGTTAAATTTTTCGTTATGAATTCCGTATGAGTTTCTGTGACGAAAAAACTTAAGCAATAAAATAACAACAACTTTATTTCGGGAGCTACGCCGATATTGAAACGGCAATATGTTTTTATTTTAATTTGTCACCAATAAAACGCATCTGGCCGCGTGCGTGACTGCTCCCCTGTGTTGCCATAATATATGAACTATGGATAGATGTTGCTGTATTATAAAATAATTCAGTATTCAAAAAATCGATGGCGTAGCCGATAGGTTTTCGAAACGAATCGCACAAGTTAAGCATCTTTCTAAATATTCGGACATTGGATGGGTGAATAAATAAATATCCAATGATATTAACACAGCGCCATCTAGCCCCAAACTAAGCATTAGCCTGTAAAATGGAAACTAAACCACTGATAAACATACGTACATACATTTTTTTCGTAAATACATACATATTATACATAGAAAACACCCAGACTAATACAAACAGGCGTGTTATGCACACAATTTTTTGTATGTCAGGGGATCAAACATGGAACCCCTGTGTTACTCCAAATAGGTTGTCAATTTTGCTTGCCGGAGTCACCAACAGGCGGCTATGGCTCACGCACAATGGTGCACGACTAAGTGCAAAACCAACCCACTAATAGAACACACCCGTGAGCCAACTGGTAGATTATGCCTAAACTAATCTGTGTTCGTCACGTTAATCTCGATTTGCAGGCCGATTGACTACACTATATACGAATCAGTGCATCCTTATCCTTCCCCAAAGTCGACTCTTTAATATTCCACCTACAGTAACGCAATCAAAGGATCGTAAATCTGAATTTATTAGGCGTTCTACCTCGTAAAACAACAGCAAAATCGATATCGCCTGGTTTTCAAACCCATGTGATAGATCTTAAAACTCGGAATATACAATTTACAAGGAAAAAAAGTTAGGAAAATACCGTAATCATCAGCTCATTAAACGACCCACTGAGGGGCACGAGCCTACCCGCTATTTGTGTAAAGCCTTAGTCGTCTACGTGGGCCCGCTGCGGATTGGCTGTCTTCAAGCACAACCTTTGAATTCTTCGTTGGCGTGCGCAGGTTCCTCATGATGTTTTCCTTCATAGTAAAAACAAGACAAAGCGTCAGACAAACGTACATATAATTTCGAAAATTCAAAAACACATTGGTACGTGGCGGGATTTGAACCTGCACCCTCCAGATCGGAAGCCAACTATCCACACCAATGAGGCACCTACGCTGTATACAAACATACTAGATTTAGGAAATACCCAGACCAATACAAAGAGACTGCCCACAAACGTTTGTGTTCCCCGGGTTTCGAAATTCGAACTCTTTGTGTACTCGTACTTGATAACCAACTTTTATGCGTAAAGTTATTTTCTATATGGAAATAAGTATATTTATAGTGTTCTTAAGGGTTACGTTTCAATATAATAATACGAGTAAAGAGTAATAATAATCTTAGCTGAACAATTTGCTGAGTACCAATATGGAATTCCTTTGGTAAATCACAAGGCCTAATGATATACAGGCTGAACGCATACTTCACCCCCTTTTTCCCGTGGTTATTCGAAGTCTCCAAAATATTGTTTGGGATCAGTTGTCGAATATAAAAGCCTCTTAGCGAAATAAAAGCTTTTCAATCGACCCGCTTCAGACGGAACCTTAGATAAACCATAAACTGTCTAGATGCGCAATCACGAAGAAGAATCAATAAAAATGTCCGACCGCTTGATACATACATTACTTGTTATATTTGTGACATAAAATTATTCATTGAAAATTTTACCTTAACGCGTCATTAAAAGTTACAAAATCAAAAGCACGAGCATACTACTATGACATGTAGGGAGCGACGTGATTATAATGAAAATTCTGCCCAACTGACGGATGGGCAGAATTTTGGCGCGGACACTATTTTGAGAAATGTGCATCTATTTACTTTATTGTTTATTTAAGAACTGATACTTCCCAAATAGGAAACAAGAGATTTCTAACTAACACGCACTGAATTTTTTTTATGTCAACAAGTGATAGAGAAATCATTCCTTCCATTTTTTGAGGTTGGCAACTTCGGTAGTTTTCTGAGTAAGGAGTGTCCATGGTGATATTAATTACCATTAGGTGAATTAACTACTAGTTTGTTTACCAATAAAATTAAAACTGTCAGTCATTATTTGCATTGGAATGTTGCCGGATAAAACAATGATATTCTGTATATATAAGGTAGATACGCCATCCCTGCCTCAAAACGAACCGCCAGAGAGTACAGTTTTTACTCTTTTGTTTAGGTAAACATGTTTGAAGCGGAATATGTGTGTGTGCTGTCACTGCATTCGGTACACTTTTTTCGATTGTTTTGTGAACATATCACATCCATACTTTTTAATCATTGGGACTAACGAAAAGTCTCGCCTCTATCTATAAATATTCCGCCTTTTCATAACCCATGAGCCGTAACAACAGCTCGGCGGCGTTTCCAATCACCCTGATTGGTTGTTTCGTACGTTTTCCTTATGCATGTGGATTGTGCCCGATTGCCGGGAACTAGGCGAGCTTCTGCTTTCGAGGAGTACGCCATGTTTTTCGTTTAACAATTTGGGAGTATGCAAAATACTGCGAACTTTGGAAGAGGCGAAAAAGTATTCGTTTTTATTCGATAGATTGAAGTCAAGGGTGTTTACCGCCAGCTCTAAAAACAGTAGTATTTTAATATTACTTCGCCTTTTCTCGAAAGAAAAAAAATGGCGAGGTATCAATAATAGTAATACTGTTTCAGATGGCGGTCATCCCTTGGAGACAGGCTAAGTAATAAATATAAATATAATAGTATGTCTGTCTGTCCGTCCGTATGTCACACCTTTTTTGCTCCAAAATTTGTAATGGATGGGCTTGATAACATAAAAAAAAGATGTACATTACCGTGAAATCTAACAACGAAATTTAATTTGCACGATATCTGGTCTGTAGATTTTTTATACGTCATAAACGGTGAAACACTATTTTCTCATATGAAAGCTAGGTGGTGGGTAGGTGCTGCGAAACCCTCCACGGGCGAAACAAAAAGTCTCCGCGGCAAAATTATGTCCGTCGCGTCGGTTGGGCACAATTTTCATTCATAATCACGTCGCTCGCTACTTGTCATATTGACATGGTATTGTGCTCGTGCTTTTGATTTTGTACCCTTTCAATGACGCGTTAAGGTCAAAATTTAAAGGAATAATGCCCCCAGGTATTATAAAAATAATAATAAAATATTATAAAAATAAAAAATAACAATACCGAAACGTATGTGTAGTACGGCTCGTACATTTTTTTGGTTGACATTTCTTCGTGATGTGTACCTAGGTAGTATATTGTTTATCTAAACAAACAAATATTAATTGTTTCAGCTTGTTCAGTCATCACCGGATGAAACATCACCAGCAGTATACTCACCTTCACGCCAGCTATCGATGATGCAGCAGGTGCTGTCTGCAGAGCTGTCCAGCCTACTCTTCCTCACTCCACTCATGAAGATGGATGGAAATGGAGATTCAACGTAAGTAATCGTCGCACTTACACGACATGAGCTTATAAGGTTTTATTGAATGTAAAATGCAGAGATACAGCGCCATCTAGCCCCAAAATAACATAAGCTCTTATTAAACATACTGACTTATATTTTAACAAGCTTTTACAACGATATAACAACAGACATGTTCATGCACACAAATGTTTGTACTGCCCGGGATCAAACCCGGAACCCTTGGTTTAATATCTGGCGCGTCAACCATTACTTCACAATACGTATACATTATAAAATGATTAAATTGTAAAAACCCTCATTACTTTGTAATATAAAAAGTCAATATTCTAGTAGTGCCAGATATAATCCCGTAAAACAGGAGTGTTACGCACTTTTGTGTTTCGGGATTAGGGCACTGTAGCTAGTGAAATTACCGGGTATAAGTGCGGCATTGATGGAGGATAATAACTGGCTATCAGTTATTGGTCTTCTTTAATGCAGCTCTGTCATGGTCCGGCGTATCACTTACCATCAGGTGAGCGTCCAGACCGTCCTGTACACTTATAAAATAAAAAAATATATATCCTAAAACACTAAAACAAATGTCATTAGAGATATACTCCAGCCAGTGCCATAAGTATTAAGTATATTAGTTAGCAATACTCATTCTACCTAACATCTGCCCACCATGTTCAATTTCCGCTATAATCTAAATCTGTAACACTAAAAAGAGCTTACACAAGCACTAAAAGCCATTACAGATGGCCGATTATATGTGCGAACGCTGGAAAACGGTATGCACTTACAAAATTGAAGGAGTATTTGATTTATTGCGTTTCGATTGGTAAGATGTGAATACTTTTAAGGCAATATCAGAGAACTGTAATCTTTAAAAAATAATGAACTGGATATACAATCTCACTCAAAAAGTTCCGCGGCACAATTCTGCCAACGCGTCAGTTGGGCAGAATTTTCATTCATAATCACGTCGCTCGGTATATGCCATAATGACATAGTACTGTGCTTGTGTTTTTGATAAAATAAAATTAAGGTAAAGAAACCTTTATAAAAGCAAGCTTTATCTAATTACGCTAAAAAGAAAAAAATAAACTTTTGCACAATTCTGCTATTGTTCACTTACAAACTCATTTCAAATAAAAACACATTTGACACAATTTATGTGTTATAAAAGCTTGTCGCGAGATTTAAGTACTCGTATTTACTTGTTTTAAAACTAAGAAAGGTGAGCGTCCTGACCGTCCTGTACACATTTGGAAATAATAACATTTATTAAAAAATCTTGGTGTAACAGCCAACGTCGTGAGACGTTGATTACACCACATGGGTCGTCAAATGTTTATACTTCACGGGGATCGAACTCTGAACCCTTTGTTTAGTCGCCGACATCTCAACCATTACACCACATTGGTCGTCCATAAATAGAAAGCTTACAAATAGATTAACTTGCATAAAATTCTCACATCAACCTATAGAATTGAAATTATTAACCAAAATGCAAATATTACTCGCGCTTTAACATAATTATTTGCGCAAAGCAATCCCGTTTTGGCAATGCAAATACGCTTCGTGGTTCAATTTGATATGACGTCATTACATTATTACGTCACCTCTGAAAAATGTTATATCAACAACAATGATTTAAAAAGTATAGATTCGTGATATGCTCACAAAACAATCGAAAACAGTGTTCCGAATGCAGCGACAGCACACATACACATATTTCTAATGAGCGTACATTTACCAAAACATAGAGGCTACAACTGTATTCTTTTGGCGGTTCGTTTTTGGGGCACGGATGCATATCTACCTTTATATGTACAGAATATCATTGATCAACAATGATATACCGTGCAATTAGGTTGGTTTGAATGTAAATGCCGTGGTTATTATAGATCTGCCGTCCACAAACTCCAACGCTGTTAACTGACGAGCACAATTTTCGATATAAAACTGGAAAACCCTGTTTAAAAGTAAATAACTTCGGGAATCCGCCGCTCTTATGGTGAAGGAAAAACATCGTGAGGAAACCTGCGCAAGCCTGCGAAGAGATTCAATGGTTGTGCGTTAAGTCGTCTAACCCAGTCTGGCCCCGTGTGGACGACTAAAGCCTATATACCCTTTACGGGTAGGCTCGTGCTCCTCGGTGTGGACGTATAATGAGCTGATGATGATGATAAGTAGTGACAATTGTAACCAACTGTCACTTCAATCTTTATCTCATCAACTCTAACTGGATGATAATCCATAAATTTAAAATCAATTTTAAATCATGTCTTTTGAGTAAAGACACAAACATTATTCGCAAACTGTTGATGATTATCTTAAAGACAAGTAAATATGTATGGATAAGTTAAAACATGTGTAAGTTACTGGTGATTAAAATAAAAGGAATAACTACTGAGTGTCTTAAGTTTTCTCAATACGAGTATAACCAACTATCCTAAAAGTACATTTGAACTATTCTTTAATTAGACGATACAAAAATATCATCTGTTAACTTAGTTGAATAAAGGAAATTTTGAATTTGAGTTTACCTATGTAATTGGTTACAGATCTACCCGTGGTTAAGCTGAGTCTAGGTGCAAACCTAGACGCGAGTAAGGTGGTGGAAGGATCTGACGTCTACCTGGACTGCAGAGTGCGAGCGAACCCATGGCACACTCATGTTTACTTCACTCATAACGTAAGTTATTTCATCAGTCCCATATTTTAAAAGTTAGAGCGGGGACACACTTTTTAGGGTTCCGTAGCTAAATGGCAAAAAACGGAACCCTTATAGATTCGTCAAGTCTGTCTGTGTGTCTGTCCGTCCATCCGAATAATACAACCCCTTTTTACTCCGAAACTATAAGCACTACAGTATTCAAACTTTGTGAGTATATGTATTCTGTGAACCGCTATTAGGTTTTCACAAGAAACTTGAAAAAAATTAATATATATTGGGGTTCCCCATACATTGAACTGAACCTTAAAAAATTTTTTTCATCAAACCCTTCCGTGTGGGGTATCAATGTGTAGAACTTAAAAAATGATATCGAGGTTTCTAATATCATTTTTTTATAAATTGAATAGTTTGCGCGAGAGACGCCTCCAAATTTCTAAACTGTGGCGTTAATAAAAAAAAAAAAAATACGATGTACATAAAATCTAACAACGAAATTTAGTTTGAACGATTTCTGGTGAGTAGTTTTTTTTATACGTCAAAAACGGTGAACCACTATTTTTTTATTTAAGCTGTAGTAGGTGCCTAAGTAAATAAAAATTACTCCATTTTATGTTACTTGCTGCTGCGGAACCCGTGCTACGTGTCAAACTACAACACAACTCGAATTTTTTTTATTGACCGATAAAAAAATATCGAGTTTCAGTTCAATGTATGGGGAACCCCAAAATATATTAACTTTTTCAAGATTTTTGTCAAACCTTATAGCGGTTTACAGAATACATATACTTACAAAATTTAAACAGTGTAGTGCTAATACTTTCGGAGGAAAAGGGATGTGACATATGGACGGACAGACAGACACGAGGAATATAAACGATTCCTTTTTTTTTTCATTTGACGGAACTATGGAACCTTAAAAAGATTATTCCCCGCTACGGAAGGCACCAAAGACGACACCCACCAATATCCATTTGCCGTGGTGGGTTACGGCCCATTCTTCCCACATACATACTGTACGGGAAAGCCTGTGCCTGGCAGTAGGATGTTTTAGGCATAAGATGACTTATATTGTAGGCATAAAGCCAGATTTTGAGTTCAAATTTAATATACAGAGTTGAGTAGAGCATCGGTTGCCTTTCGATCTGGGTGCAGGTTCAAATCCCGCCACGTACCAATTCCGTGTTCCGAATTCTCGAAATTATTCTTACGTTTTTCCGATGCTTTTATAGTAAAGGAAAATATCGTGAGGAAACCTGCGCACGCTTACGAAGAAATTGAAAGGTTGTGCGTGAAGTCGTCCAATTGGCACTGAGCCCGCGTGGATGACTAAGGCCTATGGACCCCATACGCGTAGGATCGCGTGCCCCTCGGTGGGGGACGAATAACAAGCTGATGATGATGATACAGAGCTGTCTTTCATACAGGGGGCGGTAGTGAAACCAGGCCCTGGAGTACTTCTGGCGAACCAGAGTCTGGTGCTCCAGCACGTGTCGAGGAAGGCTGCCGGCGCGTACGTCTGCTCAGCCAGAAACAGCTTGGGCGAGGGTTCTAGCGAGCAACTTGTGCTTGATGTTAAATGTAAGTGCCAATTTTAGAAATACTTTTATTCCCTAACACATTTAGTCCGTTCCACTTTCGATGCGCAGCAGTGGGAATACGCTCTTTTTTAAGGTCGTTTCCTTAGGAAATATCTCTAGGTAATCGAGATGTAATTGCATTGAAATAAAGCACTTATTTCACTTTGATTTGCAAACCGTTGATCTGCAGACTCCCAGCAAATCGGATAGTATAATAACTGCTCACTGTATATAAATAAATATCCACTGACATTCACACAGCGCCATCTAGCCCCAAGTTAAGCGTTAAGCCTGTATGGGTACTAAACAACGGATAAACATACATACATATTTTTTTTTTGTAAATACATACATATTATACATAGAAAACACCCAGACCATTACAAACAGACATGTTCATGCACACAAATGTTTGTACTGCCCGGGGATCGAACCCGGAACCCTTGGTGTTGCGGCCGACCTCTCAACCGCAACACCAAATGGGTCGTCACATAAACTATGCGATTTGCATGGACCCTGCAGATCGCATGTCTTCAGATATAAAAGTGTAGAAAGTGCTTAAGAAAGAATTCGTTTACTTTAAAGATACATTGTTTTAACTAACGTCCGTTATCTCTTAAAACAGTATAAAAATAATATAACTTCGCCGTAACTGATACAAAAATGCTGACGTATCATTATAATAATACTGTTTTAAGAGATGGCGGTAACCCTCCTGGTTTAGGTTGTGAGCATGGTTTTTTATTAATTTATAAAACTAGCATTTAGGTTAAGATATTCCATAAAGTTGTATGAATTAATATTTTTTTTTAATTTGCCTATACAGACAGTCCTACCTGCAAATCCACACAGCCGGTGGTTCTACGAGCCGCAAGAGGGGAGATGATCGATATTGAATGCGAATTGGATGCCAACCCAAAGGTAAGTACACAGAAGTAAAAATTTAGAAAGAATTTTAATATCAAATGTGAAATACAGGTCGTATGAGAAAGCGCCAATCCTAATGTCTGTGAATATTTTTCCAGAAGTCGCCTGTTAAGACCTGCGGAATGGTTATTGACAGTGACAATTGCATGAACGTATGAAAAAAATATAGAGCGTCGGTGGCTCAGTGGTGTGGACTGTCGCCTTCCTACCGGGAGGGCTGAGGTTCAAATCCCGACACGTACCAATGTATTTTCGAATTTTCGAAAATATATGTACGTTATCCGACGCTCTTACGGTGAAGAAAACATCGTGAGGAAAACCTTCATGCACGCCTGCGAAGAGATTCGAAGGTTGTGTGTGAAGTCGTCCAATCCGCACTGGGCCCGCGTGGACGACTAAGGCCTAATCACCTATACGGGTAGGCTCGTGCCCCTCGGTGGACGTTTAATGAGCTGATGATGATGATGAAAAAATATGGACGGACTGTCAATAATACAAAATATGTGTTCCCAAAGCAAAGACAGATTTATCTGTCTACGACCTCGCCTCTCTGTCTAAAGTAATTGCATCATTTACCTGCTGTCAGTGGTGTGCACTCCATGTATGCAAATAATCAGTGCATACCCTGTGCGTCCAGAGAACCCGGAAATTCGCCAACATATTAAATGATTTCCACTTATTTGCCCTTCTCTACAGATACCAATCATAGGCGATCTGCTGTCATCAAGACCATTCAATTTGACAAAAATATAAATTATTTATTGTTTTTGCGATTAGTGTCACTCACTTTGCATACCCTACTCATAATCTCTGTGCACGCCACTGCCTGCTGTAAATGATGTAATTCTGACAAATATTTTTTGGACACTAATATTAGTGTTTTAAACTAAAAATATGTAATCGAATTGTTCATTTACCCATGATACGTAATTTTTGGATTGTTATCCTTTTATTCACTGCTGTTTTTACTGGCCTTGCTCTTTTTTAGACATTTTCCTCACATGTGCCTGGAGACAGATGCGCGCCAAATGTCTTAATAT
>PQWD01002988.1:87668-211462 GCA_019425675.1 Leucinodes orbonalis | reverse complement strand
GGATATATTTTGGGTTCCCCATACATTGAACTGAAACTCAAAAATTACTTGCTGCTGCGGAACCCTCCACGGGCGAGTCTGACTCGCGGTTGGCCAATTTTTTATTGCTTACGTAGGCAGACGAGCAGGCGGCCCATCTGATGGAAAACGGTAACCGCCGCTTATGGACAACTGCAATGCTGGAAAAGCCATGCCGCTGCCTATCAAGAGGAAAGGGGCTCTATTTAAAGAGGTGTAGGTTGAGACATCGGTGTCAATCCATTTGTGTGCATGAACATGTCTGTTTGTATTGGTCTGGGTGTTTCCTATGTTAAATGGTTAATATGTATTTGCAAAATGTATTTACAAAAAAAATAGTATATAATTATGTATGTTTATCCGTTGTTTACACAGAAATAAAATAACAAGAATTTCTCTTATTTTTAGTTCTGTGCTTGTTTAGTATCCATATGCTAATGCTTTTTTTAATTGGGCCTAGATGGCGTTGTGAATATCAGTGGATATTGAATGTATTTTTTTTTAATATAAAGATTAATGCAAGAACGCACTTCAAAAATGGTTCAAAGCTTTAATAAAATAAAAATAGACGAACACGTTTCCCAACAAACCAGCTTAGTATGGGCGTAGCTGCTCGCAAGTATACGCCACAAGGTCATTTCCGAAGATATAGAGTCGCAAAAAGAGGCTTACGTAGCTCGTGATTTGTCGATTCATATATATGGTGATAGACTCGGTATTGAGTCATCTAGATAGGTACCACCGCAGTTCCCGATATCGTCCCGTAAAATAGAAGTGTTAAATTTTTGTGTTTCGGGATGAGGGCACGATGTAGCTACTAGCTAGTGAAATTACCGGGTTTATGAGACCTAACATCTGTCGTCTCGGGTGACGGGCGCAGTGCGGCATTGATAAAAGATAATAACTGTCTATCAGCTGTTGATCTCCTTCAATGTCGCTCAGTCATGGTTAATCGTATCACTTACCATCAGCTGAACGTCCTGACCGTCCTGTACACTTTGTAACATAAAAATAAAATAACTAACTAAGCTTTGTGTATCTACGAATATTTTTATTTGGTTTCATGGGTACGCAAACGAAGTCGATTTACCTGATCATTAGGTCTCTCTTATCTCCTGAAGGTGTCACACAGTGGCCTTTGCACCATCGTCGTCCAAGTTGCGAGCGCAGACCCCCTAGCCTTAAAGCCACATTTCGTCTCAAAAACACTTTAGGTACTTCCATTTTTTTGCAGATAGATTTTGACCTTCATAGTTTCAAATCTGTAAAGGGAAATGGGGGAATACGTGGGAATCAATGAATCACAGGGTATGCTTAATTGCATTTATGGAGTGAACATCACTGGCTCTCAGCCATAATTATGTATTGAGCTGAGAGTTATCTGCGGTCGTCATTTTCCAGGTGAAGAACAGCTGTGACCTCGAAAAGACTATACAAAAGAAAACCTTAAATAAGCACTTCCATCAATTCTTATCTGTGGACAAGCCGGTTCATCACACGCAAGTACACGCACACATACAACATATATTCCAAACGACGGATTTTCCCGCGCACAATTGCTTGTATCTGGTTTTTCAAAATGCAAATATTAAAGTTATGAAACAAACTAAAATGCTTTTTTAAAATATTAATTTAACCCTTCAACCGCTGACGGATATATTCAACGGAGACAATTGATTTTCTGTTGTGTCTGCAACCCTTAAAGGTTATTAAGTAGACAAATGTTATAGTGCGTTTCATATAAAAGTATCCATGTCCTTATGTTGGCACCTCGTCATTGGTATTGTACGATAAGACGGTCCCGTGGGTTTTTTATTTAGTTTTATTTTCACCGCTTTTCAAAGTTTTGGGCATCAAAATATACACATATATAAAAATAATATATATATATATATACAATGATATTTAGGCAACATAAAATATATATATATATATATATCTTAATGCACACAAATGTACGTACTGCCCCGGAATCTACCTCAGAATCCTATAAGCTGACTTTTCAACCATTCCATCAAAAGGATGTATTATAACATTTGTGTTGAAATATTATTATAAATGCAATGTATTGAAAAATATTTTATTTTGTTGAGTAAGATAGTTTATGATAAAATTCAACTACCCATTACCCAATAGATAAGTATGTAATCATTATTAAATTGGAAAGATTGGAATACTGCAAAAAAATATCGGTCGTTGGTCGTCTTAGTACCTAGAAAGAAAACGATTAGTGATGCGTGACAAAAAACGGATTGCTAAGACCCGTTAAAAAATCGAGACCAGACTATACTTGGAATACCTAGAATATTGTACTGGCTCGTGGCCTGGTTCTGCGTAACTTAAGTCAGGTACCTACAGAACAACGTTTAAAAAATACCAAAATTAATGGATAATAAATTATATTCATCTGTTGATAAACTCATTATTAGCTAAGTAGTGTAAGACGACCCATTTGTTGTACTGGTTGAGTGAGACGTCGTATTACACAAAGGGATCCGGGTTCGGGTTTGATCCAGGGCGGTACAAATATTTGTGTGCATAAACATGTTTGATTCTAATGGTCTGGGTGTTTTCTATGTAGAATATGCTACGACCACATAGCCGTTGGTAATATGTATGAATTTACAAAAAAAAGGTATACTAGAAGTATGTTTATTAATGATGTACTAATTATATTTGGCTAATCTTTTTGGGAAGACACTGGCTTCCATAACACAGTTTATACTAGTTTGGCAGTCAGGGTTTCATACTTTATTTGTAAAACTGTTTATTGGTGCAATAAATAAATTATCCATATTACAGGCTGATGCTTAGTTTGTGGCTAGATGGCGCTATGTCAGTGTCACCAATGTTGCCACCTGAGTTTTAGAAAAAGAGCTTTTTGGGGTGTCAAAAAGGGCTAGATTGAGCGTCAAAAGATTTTCTGTCCTAAAAATACTGAAATCATCATGTCATGAAGCCGTTTTTTTTAGCTCGTCTAAAAAAAGGTCGCCATGACCGATGAAATAGCAAAAAAGTACTTGTTAGCATGTGAAATCATTATTTGGTAATATTTTCAAGACAGTGAAAAAGAGTTTGACTTATACTAAAAAGTGCTAGATCTAGCTTCAAAAGGGCTAAAGTGGCAACACTGGTTGATAATATCTATAAATCTACAAAAAAAGGTATAATAGAAGTATGTTTAGTATCCATATTATAGGCTGATGCTTAGTTTGTGGCTAGATGGCGCTGTGTGAGTGTCACGCGACACGCGAAATGCGCGCGTTACGAAGCGATTTTAATAAAAAGCCTATAATCTGGATGCATACATAGACTAGGCATGAACGTAGCCAGCCTTGAGCTCAGGGTGGGGCAACAGGGAACCTATCCCACCCCCCTACCCCGGTTTTGTTCAAATATATTAGCTCCAGGGTGGGGCTAGCGCCCCAGCTTGCCCCTGTGTGGCTAAGCCCATGAGGCTACGTATTACTGCGAGAGAACAACATAAACCGAGGGTAACACCACAGGGCACTACTAGTTTTATAAATATTTTTTTGGATTAATAAAATTATGCATATTATAATCATCACCATTAATAAATAATCGATCTTCCAAGTTCCAATAGAGGCACAGGTCTTCCTACATAGCATAGCTTTGGGGAGATTGCCCTATCAAGTCGGCCCATTGCGGAATTATCATCACCTAATTACTACCCATTGCTGGGTATTGGCCTTCCCGATAGCTATGGAGATATTAGACCACAGTCCATCACGACGGCCCATTGCAGAATCATCATCGGCCTATTATGGCCTACTGCAGGGCACAGGCCTTCCCGATAGCTATGGGGAGATTGGGCCACAGCCCATCACGTTGGTCCATTGCGGAAACATCATCATCGGCATGTTATGGTCTACTGCAAGGCACGGGCTTTCCCGATAGCTATGGGATGATTGAGACGCAGCCCATCACGTCGGCCCATTGCAGAATCATCATCGGCCTATTATGGCCTACTGCAGAGCATAGGCCTTCCCGATAGCTATGGAGAGATTGAGCCACAGCCCATCTTGTGGGCCCAATGCGGAATGGTGGGTGATAACAACTACTATGCCAGGGTAACCGGGAGCGACGGCTTACCTTGCCCTCAGTACGGACTCATATTCTTTTCAGATGATCAGGTGATTTAATCTGCAATGTCATAAATATATTGGTCGACGATCGCACTAATTGACTTTCATTATATTATCTCCATGTGGGATTTGAATCCCACGCTCGCACCACTAGTAAACTACGGAGGCAATTGATATATGAAATACGGAATCTATTATTATTTCTTTTTTAAAAGATATAATAAATATAACTGTACAAATACGAATTTAATTTTTGTAAAAGTAAAAAAAAATACAACTTTTAGCTAGCAAGAGCGTAGTCTCCTGACTCCTGACACAGTCATTTTCTGCTTAAAAGATAACTACGAGAACATTTCTGGAATTGTTAAAATTTTTTAAAGAAATAAATAGAGATATTTATTATTTTTTAATATACATAAAATCAGACCGCTGTTTCCAAAAAGAAAAAGTCGGTACGAAATATATCAAGGACTATAATCCAAGTATCATAATTTATTGAAAGCATTCACCGTGCCCAATAATGGGATAAAACAACCAAAAAAAGACCCTTTTGCTGAGAGTAGGTGACCTTCGATTTCTTTTTACTAGCAATACTGCAGTAGGTTAGTGGTAACACCGGTTAGGAATATAGTGATGTAACTTAAACAGACAAATGCTAAAAAACTTTGAAAGAAATTTAATATTGTCAATAAGATTAACGAAAAGCTGTGTTTTGTATGTCAAATGATGGCTCAGTGGTGTGGACTGTTGCCTTCCGATCTTGCGGGTGTAGGTTCAATTCCCGCCACGTATCAATGTATTATTGAATTATCGATTTTTTAAGTCGGCCAATCCGCATTTGGCCCGCGTAGGCGACTAAGCCTTTACGGGCAGGCTCTTGCTAGTCCCTCGCTGGGAACGTTTAATGGGCATTAGCCCATTAAACTTCACATTTATACAACAGTACCCTTGCGTAAAAGAAAAAAAAATCTGATTAGATTAAATTGATAATAAACAAATACACGTAAAAATAGTTATTTTTAGATATGAATTCATACACTTGGAACGACGTACATCACTATTGCATTCTATCCCGCTTTTAACCAAAAATGAATGAAGGAGTTAGGCTACTCTTGACATTTGTCTTAACTGATAGTAATATCTTGTATCTCTTTCTAGCAACTTGTTTACGAAGGTTAACACAATTTATTATTACACATCACGACGGCGCTAGTTTCTTTCTAAACTGTCAAAGATTGTATGGAATAATTGTAGTTCGTTTTTTCGCCACGGCAATGATAAATTTGTATTTTAGAGTGACAGGTGAGTTCACTTGTTTCGTCTCTTTTTTGTGATGACGCTTTGTTATACTCGTGCGCTGGCGTTGCGAATCGCAGACGTGCGAATTAAATCGCGAATTTTATCAAGTCACAAATAGCTTGATTTCCAGGAAAAACTGTGCGCTCATATAGTATAGTATACGTGCGTTTGCTATTGTGTAAGTGATTAAACTGGATTGCGGTGTGAAAGTGCATGTTTGAACAGTGAAAACCAAAGTTTGGACCGGATTTTTTCAACTTATTCACAAACTTTACTATGTTTCTGCGAATAATGAGGTGAGTGGCCTGAATGGCTATGCACAACTTTTTTTATTCGATCTATCTTCGATAAAAAGTTTCATCGGAATTACTGTACTTGTATTGGTGCTCGATTAAGGTAGCCAGCTATCGTATCATACAATTATTTATCATTATTTTAGCAATCATAGAACTGGCCACTTATAAACTTGTATTTTTTCTGTAAAAAAAAAAGATATAGTATTACCCGCCCAACTGAAGTCATTTATTGCATCTTAGAATGGATACAAACAGTTTTCTTTATTTAATAAATTGCTATAATAGTCATACCAATTAACATTGAGATATTGGACAGGTCTGATAAATCTGGGGCCAGTTGTTAAATGACCTAGATTTTATCTTGTTGTTTTGGCATAAATATATTGAGTCTTTAAATACAGAATAATTTAATTGGCCATATTATTCATAAAATGAAACTAGAGACAGTGTTTTAAAACATGACAAGTGAACTTGATTTTTATACAAACCTTCATAATATCAGATTAACCTAAAAGATGCTCGAGTATGCTGGGAATCCCAAGAAACTTCCTAATGTGTTTTCATTTTAAAATATCAAATCAATGTATGTGTTTGTTTTTATCAAGTTGTTAGTCACAAACATTGTATCTGTATATATAAAGGTAGATACGCCATCTGTGCCTCTAAAACGAACCACCAAAGAGAGTTTGGACTCTTTTGTTTAGGTAAATGTGTTTGAAATTCGAAATATGTGTATGTGTGCTGACACTGCATTCGGAACACTTTTTTCGGTTGTTTTGTGAGCATATCACGAATCCATACTTTTTACATCATTTGTCACAAAGCAGATAGTATTTTTACTGTATGTAAAGAGGTTATTATAAATTGTAACTGAAGTTTGTTATTTATTTATTTTTATAACTACAAGCTCTTGGCTTGATATAGGCCTAGATGGCGCTGTGTGAATGTCAGTGGATATTTGTTTCATCATCAGCTCATTAAACGTCCCCACCGAGGGGCACGAGCCTACCCGTATAGGGTGATTAGCCTTAGTCGTCCACGCGGGCCCAGTGCGGATTGGACGACTTCACACACAACCTTCGAATCTCTTCGCAGGCGTGCATGAAGATTTTTCCTCACGATGTTTTCCTTCACCGTAAGAGCGTCGGATAACGTACATATATTTTTCGAAAATTCGAAAAACATTGGTACGTGTCGGGATTTGAACCTCAGCCCTCCCGGTAGAAGGCGACAGTCCACACCACACATATTTGTTATTTTATTTAATATCACTGCAATGACTGATGTACATAGTTTTTAAAGTAAGATGCATTGTTATTGCTTTACAGATGCAAGCATCTGTAGCATCAATTTTGTATTTTCTATTCAGTTTATATTTTATGGATATCAGTCTGCGTTACTGTGAAATATATATTTTTTTAATAATTTAATTATTGCTCAATTATTTTATTCAGAAAATTATATTTAAGGGGTGCTGGTGGCAAAGTCAAAGTTATGGTTTTATTATACGATTCTTTCTAGTTTGGTCTTAACCAAACTTCTTAAAAAATCTTAACATTGCTGGATAAATCACCTGAATGTCTAAAAGAAAGATTATTCCATTCTTCGGAGGGCACATTGAAACGTTAGTCCTGGCTACAATCTTTATTTTATTAATACTTACATATCATACAAAGAAACACCCAGACCAATACAAACAGACATATTCATGCACACAAATGTTTGTACTGCTCGGGGATCGAACCCAAATCCCTTGGTGTCGTAGCCGAGATCTCGACCGTTACTCCTCGTTTTGCACCTTAATACTATGGACCTCGGTGCATAGTATATTGACCCACTGCCGAAAACCGACATCCCGCACAGCATAGCCATGGAGAGATTGGGAAGTAACCCACTACGCGGGCCCAATGCTGACTGGTGTCAGTTTTAACGGTAGATATTTTATAAAAAAAAAAAAATAAAATTATTCTTTTATAAATTATATTATAATTTGATAGTAGGTAACCCATTCGTAATTTGTTTTAAATCCGATTAGTTCAAAATCCCTGTTTTTTTTCGAATCCCGACATTGAAAAAGACAATTCCGAAAAAAGATGCCGTCTCCATATTTCTTAGCCAAAAAATAAGTTTTAGTAAATATGCATCCGACTATCCGATCTTTGTTTATAACCTTTGACTGCAACGTGCAAATATTCCAAATATTAATAAATAATAATATCCACTGACATTCACACAGCGCCATCTAGTCCCAAGTTAAGCGTGAAGCCTGTATTATGGGTACTAAACAACGGATAAACATACTTATATACATTTTTTTTTTGTAAATACATACATATTATACATAGAAAACACCCAGACCATTACAAACAGACATGTTCATGCACACAAATGTTTGTACTGCCCGGGGATCGAACCCGGAACCCTTGGTGTTGCAGCCGACGTCTCAACCGCTACACCAAATTTAACATATTCTATTGAAAAACGGGAACCAAGTCCTTTTTCGTCTCTGGCCATCGCGTAATCCTGCTACAATTTTCTGCCAGTTTCAGCCCCATTTACAAAAAGCTTAGCTACTTTGTGTTGAAAACTTAGATAAACAATAAAGTAACTATAAATCCCACTCAGTGTCCGCGGCAAAATTCTGCCCATCCGTCAGTTGGACAAAATTCTGCCCATCCGTCAGTTGGACAAAATTCTGCCCATCCGTCAGTTGGACAAAATTTTCATTCATAATCGTCGTCGCTCGCGTCATGTCATAGTGAGATTTGATTATAGTATGCTCGTGCTTTTGATTTTGTACCTTTTAAATGACGCCAAAAGATCAATAATTTTATGTCATAAATATAACATGTGTCAACGTATACGTCAAGTAGTTCGGACATTTTTGGTTGATTTAAGTGTGAAAATAATCAAATGCGTACACGCAGACAGCTTCAAACAAAGTCTACCTCAGGTATGTAAACAATACGAGTTATCAGAGGTTTGATAACCTTTGACTTCTCGTAAGATTGCGAATAACAGATAATACTCACATGTTTGCATTACGTATGTTACATTCTTTAAGGATTAACCAATGATGTAAAAAGTATAGATTCGTGATATGCTCACAAAACAACCGAAAAAAGTGTTCCGTATGCAACGACAGCACACATACACATATTTCGATTGAGCGTACATTTACCTAAACAAAGAGCCTACAAGTGTAATCTCTTTGGCGATTCGTTTTTGAGGCACGGGTGGCGTATCCACCTTCATATATACAGAATATTATTGCGATTAACATATTACGTCCAACTTTGACGAGGAACGATTTCTTTGCCGCCTGGAGATGGATTTTCTTGGCGGGAAGTCTTTAAATAGGCTCCGAACTTTGATAGGTCGGAGTAAGGACAATTTGGCCAACTGGGGATGTTCGTGTGGTCCTGATTTAGACTGCTTTTGTGGAGCGCCCCAAACGATGGTTCACCTCATGTCGTGTCCTGCTTGCCCAAGCAGCTGCTCAGCAGGATTAAATAACGGCTGCAGACAACGCTGTCACCGTAGCCTTTTGGGCTTTTCTGAAGAAATTCTCTAAAGAAACTGAGTGAACGAATGACAACTTCAAATTTCAAAATGGTATAACATGATAATGTCAATTATTTATAAAAAATCACTGCTTCTTTCGCAGTTTCGGACGCAACTGAAATTGTTTTTTATTTTTTCAAACGTTGTATTAAGTGATTCTTTAAGTTTAAACAACATAAATAAATAAATATATCCACTGACATTCACACAGCGCCATCTAGCCCCAAGTTAAGCGTGAAGCCTGTATTATGGGTACTAAACAACGGATAAACATACTTATATACATTTTTTTTTTGTAAATACATACATATTATACATAGAAAACACCCAGACCATTACAAACAGACATGTTCATGCACACATATGTTTGTACTGCCCGGGGATCGAACCCGGAACCCTAGGTGTTGCAGTCGACCACTCAACCGCAACACCAAATGGGTCGTCAACATTTATTGATAGATTAAATCTTATTGTTACAATGACTGTTTCCCGCGTACAATGCTAATGTCAAGAGAGATATTAGTGACGTGACATCACTCTTCAATTGATTAGAGATGGGTAGCGTTGGTCGTTTCTTTTCCCTCTAACAGTTGAGAGGTGTAGTCGTGTGTTTTTTTGTTGTTATTGATAATGCGCAGGAGGGCGTCGAAGTATCGGTTAGATAATTTATTAGACAGTACGACAATTGCCTACTTAGCTAGTCTACAATATTAGAGTGACTGCTTAATCACGAAACGGCAGAAACTGTACCATCTACAAACATGAATCTAGGAAAGTAGTTTCTTTATTAGGTGGTAGACATTCAGTAAGAACGTAATTTACGATACTACGCCTCTAAGGGTAAACAAGAGTTGCAAGTTTTATAATAATAGTCCTCTTCTTTTGATATTATTCATAAAAAATCCTTATGGGTACGAGTATATGCTCAATACATGAATAGCGGTACAATAATAATGTATCTTATGAAATCCACAGCCTTTTTGAGTTATACACGGTTTCATAGTTTTTGATATAAAATTATACACATTGAGTATGTATTTGTTTCGGCATTTTGAAATATCATCGTCATCTTCGCTACCTACAGCCCAAAATGTCCACTACTAAACGAAAGCCTTCCCTTATGATTTCCACGTGGACCGATCCCACGCAGTGCAGTTTTTAAATGATCAAAATACTAATATAACAAAAGCCACATCTAAATAGCGTAGGAATGTGTAAGCAATAAACAGTATCCCACTTATATCAAAACAGATTTATATATTGGATTGGCCCCAAATCTCGAAGGTTCTGCGACATGACGTAATCGGTGTTCCCTCAATGACTGGACATCAGAAGCCTATGGAGTGAAAAAGCCTGTTGTATTTCCTCAAGGAAACTTCTCAGCAATTTTGTATAAAATCTCGAACTGCTTAGATAATAAATCAGCCTATAAATGCTACACTGGAGGACACGGGCCTTTCCGCATAGCATAATTGTGGTCGATCATATTTCACCACGCGGCCCAATGTGTTGTTTTTATGACACAATGTGAACAAGACGGTCAGGACGCTCACCTGATGGTAAGTACGCTGAACATGACAGAGCAGCATTGAAGGAGACAAATAACTGATAAACAGGTATAACTCCCCGTCAATGCCGCACTGTGCCCGTCACCCGAGACAACAGATGTTAGGTATCTTATACCCGGTAATTTCACTAGCTACAGTACCCTCATCCCGAAACACAATAGTGCAAAGCACTCTCATTTGACGTGACGATATCTGGCACTGCGGTGGTACCTACCTAGACGACTCGGTATCGAGTCTACCACCAAATAAACGGATTGGTGGGTGTTAAGGACTACCTAAAAAAAGGAGACATAAAAATATAAAAAATTTAGAATTCTTTACATAACAACACTTATTCACGTAGTAAACATTTAATTGATTGGTAGATAACGAATAGTCTTTTAATGGCTTGACCTTAATAGCTGACCCAAGAACTAAAAGTTATAAGCCACTTGGCGGGAAAGTGAAGTGTCATGTCGTCAGTTTTGTTTAATTTACTATATTTTTTTTAATGGAAAGTGAATATAATAATAATGGTTGATTATTAACCGTTCAGTGTTCGTGAACAAGTGCGAATGTTGGCAAATGAAACAAAACAGTATAACAGGTCACCAAGTTTTCTCAAGAAGTCCGCATAAGGTTCCAATAAAGTTCCACATCTTTACTGAAACTTATGGAGAAAGGAGGGCATTCATCATCATCATGTTCATCATTCATTTCTTCATCAACTAAGCAAGATAATACTTACTAATGACGAGGCAGTATGGTCTACGACAATGGCCTATTCCAAATGGATCGTATAAAAAAATGAGCCGAGTTCCTATTTAAGACGATAGATGTCATGGCAGGCGACTGAATCTATACTATCTATACTAATATTATAAAGCTGAAGAGTTTGTTTGTTTGTTTGAACGCGCTAATCTCAGGAACTACTGGTCCGATTTGAAAAATTCTTTCAATGTTAGATAGCTCATTTATCGAGGAAGGCTATAGGCTATATATAATCACGCTACGAGCAATAGAACCAAAGCAGCAATGAAGGATGTTTCAAAATCCGGGAGGATTTTTTCATACTTGGAGCTTTTGCTGCGTACGCTGCGTAAACGGTTAAAGTTTCGCAAAAGTCATGTATGAGAGTATTGTTCCCCTTTTAAAGGTTTACAAAAAAGTCCGCGACAGTATATGTCTATCTTTAAAGGTTAGTTCCCTATAACATATTTTACGATGAATTTTTTTTTAATAATTCTTCATTTGCGAAGGTATTTTCAAATATGATATCAATCCTTTTCCAGATAAATACTTAATTTATCACAAGTAATTCATTTTAAACAAAAATGCCCTTTAAATCATTCATCTTAAATGAATATCTTACGAGATATCGCAGTTTTAACTCACCCATATAAACGAAGTAGCGGGTTTAAAGAGAGCGTTAGGCCAAAGTAACTATTCCACGCGGACGAAGTCGCACGCAAAAGGTAGTTGTGAAATATAAATCATCTTCGTTATCGTTACAACGTCGTATGTACCATGCTAAAAGTCTGCCCTAGTGACTTTGAGCCGACCCTAGCAGTAACAATATTTTTGTCTAAACTTTTGCTTCTAGGATGGCTGGATTGGTCCACGGGACGGGTTTTGACGGCACTTTACTGGCAGATAACTATACATAAGGAGGAAACTTAGGAGTACAATTTTATGTCGCAGTTGCAATAAAAAAAGCTAGTTGAAGATAAAATCTAATCTAAATTCTGGTCATAGGTGTTTTGTACTTGAGTATGGCTGTCCTCTAACCTTGCTTATTACAATAGATGCTAAATTTAGAATTAGGAAGTAAATAAATAAATATCCATAGATATCTAGCACCAAGCATTAGCTTGTAATATGGGTACTAAACAACGGATAAACATACTGATATTCCTTTTGTTTGTAAGTACATACATATTATACATAGAAACACCCAAACCAATACAGACATGTTTATGCACACAAATGTTTGTATGTACTGCCCGGGGATCGAACCCGGAACCCTTGGTGTAGTAGCCGACGTCTCAAACATAATACCTTATGGGTCGTCAAAGTGGTAGTACCACTCCCACTTATACCACCACTGAGTAGTAGTGATACCTCGGTATATAATAGCTGGTTCTTAGTGTCGCGTTGGACCGTAGTTGTGAGAGAAAATCGGTCTCCGATCGAGAAAAGGGTTCGACCCCGGGCAGTACAAACATTGTGTGCATAGACATGTCTGTTTGTATTGGTCTGGGTGTTTTCACAGCGCAGATGGCTCTCAGCCCTAAAATTTACACAACGAACCTAAGGGCGTCCCAGAGGGGGAATCGAACCTCGCCTCGCCGGTTACGCGAATAGGGACTGAGCGAATCTACACGGACACGCGACGATGGCCCGCCGCCGGCGGAATCTCAGGAATAGTTTTTTTATATCATAAATGCGCTCACCTAGTGGTCACTGATACAACTCACCATGACAGATGCACTGTTGAACGTTTACAAAAGTAAATATTCTTTATTTTCCATCAAAACTGCCTGCGCCCGATAAGGCCCGAGACGACAGATGTTAGAGGTCTCTTATACCGGGTTATTTGCTCTACAGTGCCCTCATCCCGAAATATATTGTGCAAAACACTCGTATTTCACGGGATGATATCTAAATACGATACAGGACGATAGCTGCGCCTCAAAAGTTAGTAAGTTAGATAAATATCCAGCTGTGATTTAAAATAAACACTTTTTATACCTACATATACATTGGCAGTTAGCGCCTAACCTACCTCGATATTTACAAACAGTTTAATAAAACGGCACGCGTTAGGCGCGTGCGCAGGTGCATTCTTCATACGAAAAACCCAGCGCCTTGGCGTCATTGACAGAAATACGCCCGTCCCGGTCTAAAGTACTCAGACGATATAGCTGTCTCTTTCGCCGGTTTATACTCGCGTGATTGATACAAGTTGTATATTACAGATGTTAGAAGAGCGCCTAACTGTGTTTACTAAACATAATATGGATTCAATAATATTTTTAGCAACGAAGCACACTACTTATTTAATGGCCAGTAACTTTGAAGTATCATAAAACACTTAACTATATTTTAAAATAATTAAATGATTAAAAAGGGAATAAACATTTTGGAACGTCGGTGGCTCAATGGTTGGACTGTTGCCTTCGATCCGGAGGCCGTTCAAATCCCGCCACGTAACGATATGTTTTCGAATTATCGAAATTATATGTACGTTATCCGACAGTCTTACGGTGAAGGAAAACATAGCGAGGAAACCTGCGCACGCCTGCGAAGAGATTTAAAGTTTGTGCGTGAAGTCGGGAAATCCGCATTGGGCCTGCGTGTACGATTAAACCCTATACGGGTACGGGTTGGCTCGTGACGTTTAATGAGCTGATGATGAGACATTTTTACAAAATTATAAAGAAATATAAAGAAAATGGAACGTCGGTGGCTCAATGGTGTGGACTGTCGCCTTCCTACCGGGAGGGCTGGGTTCAAATCCCGACACGTACCAATGTATTTTCGAATTTCGAAATATATGTACGTATCCGACGCTCTTTCGGTGAAGGAAACATCGTGAGGAAACCTTCATGCACGCCTGCGAAGAGATTCAAAGGTTGTGTGTGAAGTCGTCCAACCCGCACTGGGCCCGCGTGGACGACTAAGGCCTAATCACCCTATACGGGTAGGCTAGTGCCCCTCGGTGGGGACGTTTAATGAGCTGATGATGATGATGATGATAAAGAAAATAAACGATTTGCACGACGCTGACAAAAGCTATGAACGAAAACAGCTTTTTGTTGTAACCAAGTCATTTTTTCGCCAGTGGAAGTCGCGTTTATTTTTGCAAAAATCGTTTTTAAAAATTAGTAATCAACACACAAATATCTATGAACAATAATTATATGTTTGTAAGATAAAAAGAACTTGTACTGAAATAATCAACATGACTGTTATCCTTATCTATAGGAAACAATGATAAGATACGATGATTAATTCGTAATTATCTCAAATAACAGTTTTTAATACGTTTATTAGCTGTTAATAAATTTGCAAACGCCATGAATATTTAATTTTAATACGTCCAGCGTCTCTATTTCCGGGATTAAAATAGAATAATGTCCACTTACATTCACACAGCGCTAGCCCCAAACTAAGCATGAGCCTGTAATATGAATACGGATATTTATTACCATTTTTTGTCAATACATACAAATAATACATAGAAAACACCAGGCTAATACAAACAGGCACGTTATGTGGCAATCAAATGTTTGTACTGGCTCGGGGATCGAACCCGGAAACGTTTTGTACCACATTTATTACAAATCTATAGGTACTATACTTAAATGGAGGCTCCAAATTACTAGTATAAGTTGTGAATGAAAGTTTTTTTTACTACTATAATGTTTGCAAACAACCTCTTAAAAGAGACAGTCTAGATATTTCATAGCAATTTAGACAATCAATTAAATTGTTTATATTAGCAATTAGGGTTCACTGATAAACCCATTTAACTCTACAGATATAAAAATAGGCGATCTGCTGTCATCAGCAGCACTTAATTTGACAAGAATGAAATTATTTATTGTTTTTGCGATTATTGTCACCCACTTTGCATACCTACTCATAATCTTTGGAGACCCATTTGCTGTTGCAGTTGAGACGTCGGCTGCAACCCAAGGGTTCCGGGTTCGATCCCCGGGCAGTACAAACATTGAAATTTGTGTGCATGAACCAATGATATTCTCTACGTGTAAAAATAGATACGCCATCCGTGCCTCAAAAACGAACCGCCGAAGAGAGTACAGTTTGTACTCTTTTTTTTAGGTAAGTGTACGCTCATTCGAATATGTGTATGTGTGCTGTCACTGCATTCGGAACACTTTTTCGATTGTTTTGTGAGCGTATCACGAATCCATACTTTTTTTACATCAATGGCATGAACTTGTCCGTTGGTAATGGTTGGGTGTTTTCTATGTATAATTGTACGTATTTACAAAAATAATATAAGTAAATATGGTTTATCTGTTGTTTAGTACCATAATACAGGCTTCACGCTTAACTTGGGGCAAGATGGCGCTGTGTGAATGTCAGTGGATATTTAATTATTTATTATCTGTGCACGCCACTGGTATCCGGATGGTAATGCCATGGGTCGGCGTATAAGACTTTAAGACTTGAAAGTCTGCTTACGCAGTCGCCTAGTGCGCAACCAAATAACTACTTTCTAAAGCGGGGGATCCATCGACGGATATTATTACGTAATTGAAATTAAAATCATGTGTTTTACTTAAAGGTATTTTTATACAGACGGACTGATCACCTGGTTATCTAGGGATCGGAAAACATTAAGGGAGGCCTCGTTTAGCAGTTGACATTTGAGGCCGAAATTAAGTTGATGATAAATTTTTTTTGAAGAAAAAAAAATAACATAACAAGACTAGAACAGTACAAAACAATTAAACGAATACAAAAGAAACAAAAAACAAAAAAAATGTGAAAAGAGAGAAAAAGCAAATCATTGAGGGCCTAATAAAAGGAAAGAAATTTTTTGTGGTCAAATTTGAATTGAATTGGGTAAGATATTTATTAAAAAGAAATCAAACATGTGTGTACAACCGACTATCAATATCCGATCAGTATTAGATCATATTTGACCTTAACAGATCATCATCACTATATCTTGTTTGGGGTCAGCCTACACTTTTTTCCCGGTCCGTGGAAACCACTCGAGTACCATTCAGCCCCATCGAGCATTCACGCACTATGCGGTGCCCTGACCGGTCTTGTAAAAAATATAACTGATTCATCTTCGGCATTTCTTTTCCTTTTTTCCACAGATAAAAAGTTTACATAACTCTTTACTCTATGGTTAATGCAAACATGACATGATGATAAAATGGCGCGACCTTGAAACTGCTGCCGAAATGTGGTTTTATTTATGCGTATTTTAACATGTCAGAATCTGCAAATGGCGCGAGGCCATAGAATAATAAACGGGGACAAAACTGCCGGTAAAATTAATAAATAAATATCCTCAATCTTAGAAACGAAAATCTTTGACACAATGCGTTGATTCACAAGTTTGGTCACTCAACGGGCAATGGAGCGAGTTAAACTCTTCCAGTTTCTTAACTTCGGGTTTCTCTCAGAAATAAAATAACAAAATGATGTTATTCGTGAGAGAACTAAAGTTAAGAACAAAACTCGCCAGATTCCCTTGTTAAAGTGGCAGTGGGCTGGTTTCATATGTCACAGAACCTATTAGAGCAGACGTGTTCTGGAGTGGAAAAGTCTGTGTGTTAATTAAAGTTGTTTAAGCACACCGGGATATCTTGGCACGAAATAGGGAAAGCATATGGCCCTCAGTGGACAGCAATCGGTTAAAGAAATAGTGTATGAGCGCTCTAGGATTCAAAGTTTTATTTCGTGCCAAACTCGGAGGAACTAGACGTGCCAAACATCTTAACTGGCTTAACCAAATTAAACTTAAAAAAGAAGCAATTTGGACTATTGTTCAAATTCGTTATCATAATTTTCTTTCGAAGCTCACAAAATCCAACCAGCCTCACGTTGCAAATCTTTATCCATCCTTTATCATTTAAATTTCGCACGAATATTTGCATTTCAATTCTGAACATTCGTATTTTTGAATTCTTTGTTCGAATACAAAATGGCTGCCGTGACGTACATAGTGTAATCTTGTACACTACAGGAAAATGCTCCCGCGCATACATATTAATTTATAATGTGGACTATACTTATGTGTTTAGTTACCATTTTGATTTTATTTATCCGCAACGTTGAATATAAAGTACTTAGCAATTACAGAAATAGATATATCTGCGTAGAAATAATTTATTTACTAAACAATTTGCTTTTTGGCGCCAAATTGAACTGTCATTGTCAGTGTGACGTTTTATTTTTCTTTATCTGGGGGCACGGTAGTGCCCCCGCCAAGTCGAGCGCGAAGCAAACACTGCCGTACCATCCTTTACAGGATCCATTTCGCCGCATTTTCAGGCCCCAATTTGAGAACCTTTGGATAATACCAGAGCGCTGAAATTTTCGTTATCTAGTAAGATATAATAACATACTTTAAATCCAAAATTTCAATTCTGTAGGTGATTTAGTTCCGACGTTAAGCGAAAGCAAAGTTTCGCATTTTCGACAGATAGACACTCACTCACTCATGATTATCAAAATAGAACTAGTACTTCCCATTAACTCAGAGAGCTGAAATTCGGTACAGGGTTTAATGGCAACATAAAGGGAAAACTATAAAAACTTGGATAATCGAAGGTCTGGAGTACCTGGTGACCCTGATTAGATAACAAAAGAGCCCAGCCAAACTATAAGAGATCGACATATTTATTTATTTATTACATACTTTATTGCACTTTAAAAACGAAATACAGACATACCGCCTTTAAACAATATATATTCAACATGGTGGGCTGCCTCATCCGATGTAAAAATCGGGGGCACGGCAGTGCCCCCGCCAAGTCGAGCGCGCTAGACCAATACAAACAGACATGTTCATGCACACAAATAATTTGTACTGCCCGGGGATCGAACCCGGAACCCTTGGTGTAGTAGCCGACGTCTCAACCATTACACCCAATGGGCCGTCTAATATTCCTAAAAAAAGAATTGAAATCCCAACAAAAACATTCTGTAAAAAATCTAGCCAAGTCTCGATGGAGCTGCTTGATTATCTCTAAAAAGTAATGAAATCAAGACAAAGACGTGCCAAGTCTAAGGTTCCTTACTGCGATTACTTTATTATTAAGCTTAATGTTGTGTGACTTGGCCGTTGAAGAGTATACAAGGATACAAAACCAGGTGCTCCATGAGACCATTGCACTATTCTGTCGCCAGAACCGCTACCCATTGACGAAACAAATTTGCCACTTGGAAAACGGTGATTCAATAACCCATCGATCGATTGTAGGCTTGATAAAGCCACTAACGTATAAAGAATGTTCAACGGCCAAGTCACACAAAACTAACCATAATAATAAAGTAATCGCAGTAAGGAACCTTAAACTTGGCACGTCTTTGTCTTGATTTCATTATTTTTTAGAGATAATCAAGCAGCTCCATCGAGACTTGGCTAGATTTTTTACAGAATGTTTTTGGTGGGGATCTAAATGACCGCAATGGTACCCATAAAAAATCTGACCAATACAAATAATAAAAAATAAAGAAAATTTAATGCCACGTAGTAGAAGTCACTTTTTGCTATATTTTCCAGTTTTGTTAGACTGAATCAAGTGATTGTCTTAAAAAGAAAAAATATTACGAGCTTTGGAGGGCACGTTAAGCAGTCGGTCCCTATTTTCTAAGGATCATCATGATCAGCTCATACAAGTCCCCACCGAGGGGGCACGAGCCTACCCGTAAAAGGTTACAGGCCTTAGTCGTTATCGCGGGCCAAATGATTATGAATAAAAATTCTGGACAACAGACGCGATGGGCATACATTTGCCGCGAACACTTTTCGAGTGAGATTATAAATCTATGTAGGTAGTTTATTTATTTATTTTAGTGCCTCCTGGCAATGAGATGTAGGTAGGAATATTTTTAAATGATGGTGTCATCGCAAACATAGCGTTAGTTGTATGTTGCATGAGAGATCAATTATTTTATCAGTACTGACATTTGTTGCACGTAAACATCATTTTAACCTTACACTTCAGACATAAGTTACCGCGTAATTTGTTGTCATAGGTCGAAAAACCCTCGCCCTTGATCGTTTGAGAACGTGTGCTGTCAGTTAGGGGTTTTTCGATCAGACCAATTTGAGAATAGAATTATCATTTTGTTTAATTAACCTCTCTTGTAAATTGTGGTCAGTTCACATTGTAGCAAAATAATCGTCATCAATAGCTCATTATGAGGTGCCTATCGAGGGGCACGAGCCTAGCCGTAAATGATGTATTTCGTCGTTCACGCGGGCCCAGTGCGGGTTGGACGGCTTGACGCACAACTTTTGAATCTCTTCTCAGGCGTGCGATGGTTTCCTCGCGATGTTTTCCTTCACTGTAAGAAAGTCGGGTAAATGTATATATTATTTCGAACATACTTGTACGTGCGGAATTTGAACCTGCACCCTCCAGATCGAAAGGCAGCAGTCGACACAAAAAAATACAAAACACTATTGTTACAGCCATGTTAGGTAAAAAATTATCTTTAGTTGCATCTGTTTTATCCATTTAAAATTTTCTTTGTAGCAACAAAATAGCATATTAAAGCCAAAATTGGTAAGAATTAACCACTGTTAAGACTCGTAATTATGTTCATAAAACGAGGTCCATTAGTTAGTCTATTTTGAATAGACTCAAGATTGCTCAGCGTGCTTTGGAGAGGGCTATATAAGGCGTTTCCCTACATTGAAGGATTCGAAAATTGAGCATCTGTATAAAAACTAGACCACATTTCTTGCGACATAGATTTAAAGAGATTGGGCCATAACCCAGCACACGGGCCCAATGCAGATTGGTGGGTGTGAACGACTGCCATCGTAAGGTTGTAGCCGGCACCGACGGCTTCACGTGACAAACGAACGCACGGAATCATCTTTCTTTTCATACAATCACTTCTGCCTGCGATGTCCTTACCTGTCTGGTAAGAAATGCTGAAAACAATACTGAAGCTGCTAAAACAATTTGGACCAATAAAAAAACAGCACATAGAATGCAAAATGTTTTTAGGTGACCTGATTTTTGGAATAATGCCAAAATATGCACAAGTGTGCATCTCTGTACATTCGTTGAGTGACTTTGATTGATAATATGTGAAAATGCACATCATTATTTTTGACGACCTATTTGGTGTTGCGGTTGAGAGGTCGGCCGCAACACCAAGGGTTCCGGTTCGATCCCCGGCAGTACAAACATTTGTGTGCATGAACATGTCTGTTTGTAATGGTCTGGGTGTTTCCTATGTATAATATGTATGTATTTACAAAAAAAATGTATATATGTATGTTTATCCGTTGTTTAGTACCCATAATACAGGCTTCACGCTTAACTTGGGGCTAGATGGCGCTGTGTGAATGTCAGTGGATATTTATTATTTATTTATTTATTATTATTATGTTTTTTATATGACTCAATGTTGTGATGTGATGATGAATGATGATGATGTAATTAAGGGAACTGTTCAATGGTACTTCTTTGGAAAAGGAAACTTCATGATTGGCTTTAACTAAATGTTACTACACAGTTAAGGATTTTTCAAATGACAAATTGTAATTAATGTATTGATTTTATGATATTTGTTTGTGATTGTTGGTTATTGACGTTTTTTTTTTTGACATTTTAGCTTTATATTTAGATTCCAATTAAAAATATTTGCATGGCAAAACTGTCAAACGTGACGATTTTATCATTGTTAATACCGCATGTTATGAGCAAATAAATGATCTTTCTTTCTTTGGTTAATATCCGAGGGTCCGCCCCATCGTCGCGACTCCCCGTGGTTTCTCTCAGTCCCTGTTCGCGTAACCGGCGTGTGCCGGGCCGCTTCTCTCCCCAAACATATACTAGGTGTCCCGGGTCCTTTCCGCAACGCCCTAAGCCGACGTTCGATTCCCACTCTGGTTTTCCCTTATGCTTGTTGTGTAAATTTTAAGGCTGAGAGCCATCTGCGCTTGCCACTTGCCCGGCGAAGCTGCAAAGGCAATGCGATAAGTCATTTTGAAAAAAGGGCCAACTTTGAATTGGTGACCGCAAATTAACATCTCGGGTCCCTTCCCGTTGCTACAGGAGGGTAAAGCAGTTAGTCCCGGCTCTATCTTACGATTGTGTTCGTCACCATCAAATCACTATACAAATTTAATATAATTAACTACCAAGCCCACTTCATGGGTTTACTCTTAACTCGGGGCTACATGGTGCTATTTATCGTATAGAACTCTATCCCTTTCCCACTCTACTTAAATAAAGATCAACGATTGAGTATCGTTCTAGAAAACGGACCCTAAATTCTTATCTGCCGTCACTAAAAGACAGGAGTTCCATGTTCGTAATAGAAAAAGACTGACGTAAATGGTACAAAAATAGATTTGAGGAAACGAAGTATTTAAGATAGCCAACAGTAGGAAAATGGGATTTAAATTTGTTTTACGTCATATGGACGAATAACTTAAATTAAGATAACAGGTTTTTTATGTCACAGATCTATATTATGTAATGTATAATTTAATTGAGCCGACGACCCATGCGGTGTAATGGTTGAGTTCGGGTATTACGAGGGATCCGTATTCGATCCCCGGGCAATAGGAGCATTTGTGCGCATGAATATTCCTGTTTGATTAGTTCTGAGTGTTTCTTTGTATTGATAATATAATATTGTCATCTCAGCTCATTAAATCCTACCCACCGAGGGGCACGAGCCTACCCGTATAGAGTGATTAGGCCTTAATCGTTTTTTTTATGTGTATGTTTGTACAGGACGGTTTGGACGCTCAACTGATGGTAAGTGATATGCCAGACCATGACAGAGCGGCATTGAAGGAGACCAACAACTGATAGACAGTTATTATCCTCCATCAATGCTGCACTGCGCCCGTTACCCGAGACAACAGATTTTAGGTCTCTTATACCCGGTAATTTCACTAGCTACAGTGCCTTCATCCCGAAACACAAAAGTGCATAACACTCCTGTTTAGCGGGATGATATCTGGCACTGCGGTGGTACCTACCTAGACGACTCAGTATCGAGTCTACCACCTAGTAAACGCGGACCTTTTTCTTCACCGTAAGAGCGTGGGATAACATACATTAATTTTTAAAAAAATCGAAAACTCATTTGTAAGGGGTGGGATTTGAATCTAAGCCCTTACGTTAGGAGGGCAACAGTCCACATCATTACACCGACGCTAAATTAATAAGTGCCAATATTAATCAATTACTATGTAACTAACGGATTTTTTTTGTTAAAAATAACCAAATTCTAATTACTGAGTTTCTTGCTGGATTCTTCTCAGTAGACAACGACGCGTAGTGGCAGATCCTTATTTGGCAATCGTAAGTTCTATGGACCAAACATTTTTCCGTTCCAATATTTATTTATTTAAGGCTCACAAAACAAGATACGTCAAATACAGTCTTTAGTTTCATCAATAAATTATACATCCTAGACTGCAGCTCTTAACATGTGGGCACAGATTGTACCAAATTAGCTGTAATGAGAGGTTAGTGTATAATACTTAATAGCTATGTACCTTAGCATGTAATGTTAGTAAGAAACATTATAAGAAAGTAATCATGAAAAATCAGCAATAGTCCTGGATTGAAAGAATTTCCAGGACTTTATTTTGAAAACCATGCAATTTACAAGCGAATATCTTCACTTCTCTTCCAATAACACTAATAAAGAAAGAAAAGAAGGAAAGAAAGAAATATTTATTCTGTGGCAGTACACAATATTACCTTAAACATAAAAACTTAAATCTAAAGACACAGAACTGGTACACTCAGCAAAGCATGGTTGATGAAGACATCATGACACTGGTCTTCCGTGGCTACCTTCAAAGAGAGACTACTACATACACGCACTTTACATAATACACATATTATAAGTTTATCAAAGAGTATATGGACAAATAGCACAAACTAGCGGCCTACGAGCCTCCGTGGCAATAGAAAGCTAATACAACATTCAAGATAAAAGAACAAATAAACATATAAATAACAGATAAATATCTGTTAACGCAATTTTAAAACAAAATGCAGGTAAATTGAAAACCTTTTCTCGGGTTTGTTTTGAATAATGACCTGTATTGTGCTAAAGATGAAAGACTTTACCTGACTTCTCGATCCTTAAGGTACGGAGTACGTCCGTTGAGACAGAAAAATAAATGGCCCTAATTATTCGTACACAGCTTTGAATAAGCCTTAAATTTAAAAGTTAATTCTAAAAAAACTAACTTGGTTGATGGCTTGGTTGTGTAAGTAAATGTTTTAATGTCAACAGCTTTGGCTTGCACAATGCAAGAGTGAACGGAACGCAAGTTGTTGCACACGGACCTACGACCTAACTATAGTACGCGACAATTCGAGATGGCAATCGGATATGACTTAGGAATGATCGATATTCATGATGTTGAATAAACATCGATGTTTTGCTATTATCGATTTTTTTAACGTCGATGGGTTGAAATCGTATCATACGGAACATCGATGTTACTGAATAAAATTATCGATTATACGTGTTTCACGTGGGTTACTATTTGAAGTTTAACTAGTGTGCGTTACCCTAGCAGGAAAGTATGTCCTAGAGTGATATGAGTGGTACCAATGTTTTGTGCTCTATTTACTATGTATGTGCGCCAAATATTATATATGTGCATCCAGCCGTTTTGGAATAAATCGAAAAAAACGGTTCCTGCTAGGGTAACGTTTTTCTAGCAGGAAAATTTTTAAAAAAACATCGGAGAGAAAAAATAATTAGTCCGTTAGAAAGCTTATGTGTGTGCATGAATGTGCGCCAAAAATTATATGTGCGCCTTCAGGTTTTTGAAATATTCAACTTTTTAATCTTCCTGCTAGGGTAACGTTTTACAAAATCGCATATCTCGAAAACTATTGCATGTGCGTTTATGAAAAAAATTGCATAAATAGCTCTTACATGTGCCAATATGTGCCGGAATTTTGAACAAGAAAAATATCTTAGATTTTAAGTTATAGCGATTTTTAAGAAATGAGAAAAAAATATAGCCTCTTTATAAAAAGGCCGATAAGCTCATAAAAAATTGCATTTGATCCGTCTTGAGACGCAGATTATGTGCAGCAAGTTTCAATAGTGCACATTCATTAGTTGTTGAGTAATATGAGAAAAACTAAACAAAAAACCTATCATGTTTTTGACGTTCACATACAAGAAACTGGTTCAATCTAAGATGAGCGATTGTAAACCATGATTATGTGCATATTGTCAAGTAATAATGTGAAAATTTTCACCTTAAAATATTCCGTATTTAAAAAGATATAAACAAAAATCAAAAAAAAAAATACGATCGATTATCCGACCAAATTAGAATGACTACTAAAAAGCGACGATTCGATATGTATCGATGGCCTTCTTAAATTTACACATCAACCTATTGACACATCTTGTGCTCAAGTACAGTAAAGTGATAAAGTGATTCCCATTCATTTTCGAAAACAATGTTTCCATATTTTATAAAATTTCATAAAAATGCATTGGGTAGTACAAAAGGAAATTATAAAGTATGTATTATATAATATAAACCAATTGGGGCTAGATAGCGCTGAGTGAGTGTCAGGTTATATTTATTTATTAAGTTCGTATTTTTCTTCTCACAGAAACTTCACACGGCTAGCACAATTATTTAGTACTTCTTTTTATCCTTTTTTTAGAGTTGACGTACAATACTATAAAACTCGTAGGATTTGAATAGATAAGCGTGACACCATAAATAATAGAAACTCTAAAAAGTGTGATGACACAAATGTCAAAGTTAAAATAACTGTCAATGGACTCTTTATCTCTGGTCGCACACGCCAGCTATGACGTCTTACGTATTGCTTGTAGAAAAAAGGACAGGTAATTACCTAAGGTATTAATTAGAGACTAATATATAAACAGTACTCCATCTTGAATAATGCGAACTTTTACTACAATTGGAAGTACAGCCCTTTTGTGGCTAGATCTAGCACTTTTTAGTACGGGTGAACTCCTTTTTTAACGATTTAGCTCTTTTTCGCTGTCTTGAAAATATTAACCAATGTATGAAGTTTTCGACATGCTAACAACTTTTTTACTATATCATCGGCCATGAAGACGTTTTTTAGACGCTCTAAAAAAACGGCTTCATGACATGATTATTTAAGCATTTGTAGAACGGAAAATCTATTGATGCTCAATCTAGCCCTTTTTAACTTCTCAAAACGCCCCATTTCTAAAACTAAGGTGGCAACACTGTGGAAGTGTTAACTTGTATATTCATACAGTTTTGATTGTGAACACACGGTCGGTTATATTTTGTGTTATGAAGTTTTTTGAAAGTGGTGCAATATGTGACGTGACGTATTTATTACGATGATAGAACTGCGATGATGGTAAGCATTTCATATTTCGTGTCATTTTATAATCCTTTTGACTTATTGCAAGCACTGTGGATATGCGTACCTACCGGTTGAGATGCAAGGGTCATGGGTTCAATTCTGGCAGTAGTACATAATTAAATTGGTGATATTGTTGTCAGGTCTGGGTGTTTGTAGTACTCACGTTCTATCTCTTACTAAGGTACAACGAGAGAAAATATTTTAAAAATATACTTAGATGAAACGCAGCTTCTAGTATTGGCACTCAATATGTGGATTAAATGCCCAGTCATGACTCATAACACTGGGGAAGCAGGTTGATGTTCACTGGTGACCATATTGTATATTTACTCATGGTCCCTTCCTACAAGCGAGAAGAGAGAGAGTAGGAGATGATAGTACTGGTGATAAATGTATTCGTTATTTGTGAGAATAGTTTGCAACAGTTTTTTTTTGTTAAAACAATAATTAGTGGTAAAGTGCCGTCCTTATATAATTTATGGGCAGATTTATTCTTACTAAATCCTTAATTGTGGCTTTGTTGTCGGTGTTCAGGCTTTTCAAATCATTCATCGCAAGTGACTTTAAGCAAAGCCCCTTTTCTGCGAGGCCCCTACCGGTCGAGGCCGCGAGCGAGAAATATTACAATGTATATAATTACTACTATATATTTGTTATTTAATACTAGTGTATTAATGTGATTTTAGGTTTATTTTTTTTCACTTAATCGGGTCTTCACAACCAAAATTATTTTTGTGATTTAATAATTTATTATTATCAATTACTTTTTATACAGCAATTAAAAATAATAATGATACAGAGTTTATTTGTCCGAAATGGAAACATAAATTATATTAGTAATATCTACATGAACCCAAATTTACCAAAAACTTTCTAACGCGACTGTACGACAGCTACCAAGGTATTAAGCGTTCATTACCGAGGCCATCGATACATATCGAACCGTCGCTTTTTAGTAGTCATTCTAATTTGGTCGGATATCGCGTATTTCATTTTTTTTTTATTTTTGTTTATATCTTTTTAATATACGGAATATTTTAAGGTGAAAAATTTCACATTATTACTTGACAATATGCACATAATCATGGTTTACAATCGCTCATCTTAGATGTGAACCATTTTCTTGTATGTGAACGTCAAAACATGATAGGTTTTTGTTGTTTAGTTTTTCTCATATTACTCAACAACTAATGAATGTGCACTATTGAAACTTGCTGCACATAATCTGCGTCTCAAGACGGATCAAATGCATTTTTTTATGAGCTTATCGGCCTTTTATAAAGAGCTATATTTTTTTTTCTCATTTCTTAAAAGATCGCTATAACTTAAAATCTAAGATATTTTTCTTGTTCAAAATTCCGGCACATATTGGCACATGTAAGAGCTATTTATGCATTTTTTTTCATAAACGCACATGCAATAGTTTTCGAGATATGCGATTTTGTAAAACGTTACCCTAGCAGGAAGATTAAAAAGTTGAATATTTCAAAAACCTGAAGGCGCACATATATTATTTTGGCGCACATTCATGCACAAACATAAGCTTCTAACGGACTAATTATTTTTTCTCTCCGATGTTTTTTTAAAAATTTTCCTGCTAGAAAAACGTTACCTAGCAGGAACCGTTTTTTTTCGATTTATTCCAAAACGGCTGGATGCACATATATATTTGGCGCACATACATAGTAAATAGAGCACAAAACATTGGTACCACTCATATCACTCTAGGACATACTTTCCTGCTAGGGTACGCACACTTAACTAATAATATCAGTAAATATGCAGTCATTTCCATAAGATACACAAATCAAAATAATCAGACTAAAACCACAGCCTTGCAAATAAGTTTGTTTCAATTTTGGACGGAACGGAACAGACCGAAAGGAACACACCTGTCAAAGTTAATTTTTAACAAAGTGTCCCTATTAAATACTGGGAATGTTAATTTTTCTTATGATTTTTGTGATTACTAGGTGTCTCAGTAAAAGTGCATTTATCTTATAATTAAAACTTTGCATAAAATAAATATAATAAACGTTTGATTTGTTTAAAAAACATCGATGTTTTAGAAATATCGATGTCTTTTCGATCGATATTTTTGATACTTTTGATTCGATGATAAGATCGATGTTAACATCGATGTTTTTCTAATATCGATCACCCCTAGTGTGACTGAACCATAAACCTCCAAGTCTGAGGGGTATGACATGAATCGCGGGGGGAGGGACACTCCGCTCGCCGTACGTTCCCCGCAGTGTTGCCATCTTAGCCCTTTTGTGGCTAGATCTAGTATAGGTGAACTCCTTTTTTAACGATTTAGCCCGAAAAGGACAATCGAGCTCTTTTTCACTGTCTTGCAAATATTACCAAATTATGAAGTTTTCGACATGCAACAAATACTTTTTTGCTATTTCATCGGTCATGATTTTTTAGACGCTCTAAAATCGGCTTCATGACATGATTATTTCAACATTTTTAGAACAGGATATCTTTCGACGCTCAATCTAGCCTATTTAGCCCTTTTTATCTTCTCGAAAGTCCTTTTTCTAAAACTAAGGTGGCAACACTGGTCCCCCGCGCTCACTTTAGTATTAGTGCTGCACGAGCCCATATCGACCGCGATTATCGATTTCAATCTCGCTCGCTCGGTTGTTTGTTGGGTTTCAAAATGATTTCGGTAGCTTACTCGCATATTTTCTTACTAGCTCCATTAGATATCTACGTGAAAATTAATTATTTATTACTTGTTTGACCATCAACAATGTTAATTTTAGTGTTGTCATAAGTGCTTTCACCACAGAAGCCCTAAACTGAATCAACCTGAACTGATAATAGTTTATCTTACGAGTATTTTGTTACATGAAATAAAATGTCGATACAAACAACTTACCTAGTAAATGATGTCATAACACTAGAAAATTGCCATCTCAACTTGTCACGTACTTATAGAGTAACTTTGGGATAAATAAATTCATTGTATTAGGTACCTCTAACTCTTTTATGGAAAGTTAGGCCAGTGCAAGTCCTGGTTGTTGTCAAGGTCCCACGCGTGACGTGATCAAGGAATTAGAATTAGGAATTTTAAAAAGTTCTCTTCATTGTTCCAGAATGCCCAGAGCGAAATCCTAGACAACTAATATGGGCAGCGCGAAGGTATACAACGCTAAACCCCAACCATCAATGGCGGACGACAAACTAACACTGAAGAAATTCTTCAAAACATTCTTCAAGAAAGACAAGAAGAAAGACAAAATACCCGTTGAGGAGACCGAACATGAACCCCAGAGCACAATCGCATCGAAAGCTGTCGAGAATATATTGGAGAAACTGAACAAGCTCGAATTGAGGAACGACGATGAAGAATTAGAGCATTTCTCGAGGAAAACAGTTAAAGATGAACGATCAGATTCTCATACATCCGAAGACAGTGGCTTTGCTGAGAAACTCGAGCATTCTGATGAAGAGAAGGATGCAGATGATGACGTCATTGTGTCTCTGAAGCAGCTGAGCATAGATGAAGGGAAGACAAAAGAGAAACGGGTGCAGACTGTCGTGGTTAGCAGGCAGCCGATCAGACCTAAGATCAACTACAAAAGTGCACCTTATTCTGTACAGCAGAATGCACAAGATCCAAGTAGACAGGTCAGTGTTATTTATTTCATTGCAATCATCATCATAATCATCATCAGCTCATTAAACGTCCCCACCGAGGGGCACGAGCCTACCCGTATAGGGTGATTAGGTCTTAGTCGTCCACGCGGGCCCAGTGCGGATTGGACGACTTCACACACAACCTTTGAATCTCTTCGCAGGCGTGCATGAAGGTTTCCTCACGATGTTTTCCTTCACCGTAAGAGCGTCGGATAACGTACATATAATTTCGAAAATTCGAAATCACATTGGTACGTGTCGGGACTTGAACCTAAGCCCTCCCGGTAGGAGGGCGACAGTCCACACCATTGAGCCACCGACGCTCCCTTCATTGCAATAGGCTTAATAGAATCCTTAAGAATCATTTTTTTATATATTTGATTGAAAATATATATCGAAAGGAAAACAAAAGTAACAAGGCCTCCTTGCTTTGAAAGGCAAAAAAAAAACTCCTTGTAGACTCGAGATAATCTAGGTCATCCGTTTGGTGTAATAGTTGAGAAGTCGGCCTTATACCATGGCTTCCAGGTTCGATCCCCGGGCAGTAAAAACACTGCATGAATGAATGAATTCTGAATGGTTGTCTCAGTCTGGGTGTTTCTTTGTATATTATCATGTATTTGCAAAAATAAGTTTATAAATATTTTTATCCGTTGCTTAGTGCTCATAGTACAAGCGAACTGCATAAATTGAGGCTAGATGGCGCTGTATGGATAAAAAACTAAGAGAAATAACGAGATTCCTTGAGGTGAAACAGACATTAATGGCAATGGATATTACATAATAAATTTTAATGATCTTGATGATAAGACGCCTTATAGAGCAAACACGTGAATATTTTACAAATGGCTTTGGTATTTCCATCAACAACAATTTTTATATTATTTCCTGATTGATTCTATATCCATATCGTCCGCTGTTGGCCTATAAAATTGCATTTCAGGACACAGGCTTACCCACAGAGCCCTCCGTAACCGACTAATATTATTTCATCATCATCATCAGCTCATTAAACGTCCCCACCGAGGGGCACGAGCCTACCCGTATAGGGTGATTAGGCCTTAGTCGTCCACGCGGGCCCAGTGCGGATTGGACAACTTCACACACAACGTGCATGAAGGTTTCCTCACGATGTTTTCCTTCACCGTAAGAGCGTCGGATAACGTACATATATTTTTGGAAAATTCGAAAATACATTGATACGTGTCGGGATTTGAACCTCAGCCCTCCCGGTAGGAAGGCGACAGTCCACACCACTGAACCACCGACGCTCTAATATTATTTGTTTCATTTTTATTAATTGATGTTTAATTATGCATGCACTTTACCAAACTTTTTTAATTATTTATTTATTTTTCGTACGGTGTTAGTATATACCTAGACGATTCAGTACCGAGTCTACCATCTAGTAAAGCTCTTGTGTGTGTAGACTGAGATTTACCAGTATTATTAGTAGTCTCAAAACAATTGTAGTACGATCCAAATCACTACATAGTATAAAACAAAGTCACTTTTTTTGTCACTATGTCCCTATATGAGGCTGAAACGGGCAGAAAAATGTAGCAGAGCAAGGTCATTGGGTCCGGGACGAAAAACGCTGTTTTCATTTATCTTTCGACTGCAACATGCAAATATTTTGAATATATTCTATTAAATTCAGGGTTCCGTAGCCAAATGGCAAAAAACGGAACCCTTATAGATTGGTCAAGTCCGTCTGTCTGTCTGTCCGTCCGTCCGAATAATACAATCCCTTTTTTCTCCGAAACTATAAGCACTACACTATTCAAACTTTGTGAGTATATGTATTCTGTAAACCGCTATTAGGTTTTGACAAAAAACTTGAAAAATAATATATTTTGGGGTTCCCCATACATTGAACTGAAACTCAAAAAATTTTTTTTTCATCGTACCCCCCGTGTGTGTATCAATGTGTAGAGCATAAAAAATGGTCTTGAGGTTTCTAATATCATTTTTTTTATAAATTGAATACTTAGTTTTGCGCGAGAGACACTTCCAAAGTTGAAAAAATTGTGTACCCCCCCCCCCCCTAATTTCTAAAATAAAAAAATATGATGTGCATTACCATAAAATCTAACAACGAAATTTAGTTTGAACGATTTCTGGTGAGTAGTTTTTTTTTATTCGTCAAAAACGGTGAACCACTATTTTTCATATTAAAGCTGTAGTAGGTGCCTAAATAAATAAAAATTGCATTTTTATGTTACTTGATGCTCCGGAACCCTCCACGGGCGATTCCGTCTCGCGCTTGGCAAATTTTAGTCTCTGTCCATCGCGTTTTATCTGCTCAAATTTTCAGCCAGCCTCATTGTCCCTATGTGCACTTAAATCTTTAAATCTACGCAATGGATTTTGATGCGGTTTTTTTTTAAATAGATGAAGTAATTTAAGAGGAAGGTTTATATGTATTATAACATCCATTAAATACTGTTATTTTTGAGGTTTGGTCAGGCGTCATGGTCAGGCGTATCACTTACCACCAGGTGAGCGTCCTGACCTATTCACATGATAACATAAAAAAAAACTTTATTTCCAGATAAATCAAGTGAACCGGAATACGCTGACCGGCGGACACGTCCTTGTCAATCGAAATAACGACTTCTTGGAAGTGGACGCTGCTTTAAATGAGGTGAGCTTTTACTTCATAAAAATGAGGTAAACAAGGTTAAGATATTTATTATCCAAAGCCAATTAGGCTAGCAAAAAGCACTTTATAACGTCAAAAAATTTACAAAAAACAATCATCATCATCAGCTCATTAAACGTCCCCACCGAGGGGCATGAGCCTACCCGTATAGGGTGCTTAGCAGGCGTGCATGAAGGTTTCGTCACGATGTTTTCTTTCACCGTAAGAGCGTCGGATAACGTACGAGTACATATAATTTCGAAAATTCGTAAACACATTGGTACGTGGCGGGATTTGAACCTCAGCCCTCCTGGTAGGAGGGCGACAGTCTACACCATTGAGACACCGACGCTCTAATACAATAAAAAATATTTATACAATACTAAACAATATAACAATTCACGTACTGGATTAGGTGTGGACTGTTACCTTCCGATTTGAAGGGTGCAGATTGAAATCCTGAAAGGTACCAATGCATTTTCTAAGTTATATGAACGTTTATCCGACATTTGAAGGAAAACATCGGGGGGAAACCTGCGCACGCCTACGTAAAGGCTCAAGAGTTGTGCGTGAAGTCGATCCAAAGTGAGCCCACGTGGATGACTAAGGCCTAATTACATTTTACTGGTAGGCTCGTGTTCCTCGGTTGGGACGTATATGAGCTGATGATGATGATGGAGCGTTTATGGAGTCTAGCATTGGACTATGATAACTTTATTGTTTTGTAATCTCAATATATGCTTCAGGTTCTGCAGACGTCCCAGAATTCTCAGTACGAACATGGGGACGAGTGGTTCAGCATCGTCTCCGAAGTTATACAGGTAAAAACTCTACTGTACTCACTTTAAGTAAGGTTTCTACATAGAACTGACTTTATCCTAACTTAAGAAACCTGCATGAACTTAGGGTAGATGGGAAGTTTTTAACTCGTCTGTTGAACCAAAAATAAATGTTCAAAGAATTCCATAGCCTGACTGAAAGATAAAAGAAAAATGTTTGTGTAAAAAATGAAAAATTCGGTGAACGAGATTCACAAATACAATCAAATTTTATTAAATTAATAAAACAATAGTAATAAAGTAAAATAAGGCACCGAAAGGCATGTACTCAGCATGGCGTCGCGGCATGACAACGTACCGAGACGCTGATCTTCCGTAGATGCCTTATCTAAAAGAATTAACGAAGGTACTAGTAAATTTAAGGAGATACATTAAGTTTAAGAAGCATCAATAAATAATTATTCATCTGACCCAATCTGCATAATATGCGGCGTCCGTTTTTTATAACTTAACAAACGCTAAAGTCAGTTCGCTCATCTTGCGGTAAGTGATACGCCTAACCATACTTGCGGTAAAACTTGCGGTGCACCTGACCATAGCAAATGCAGTTTTGAGAGAACATTTGAAAGTCATTATCTGGATATCTGGCGCAAAATGGGGGAACACCATGTCCAGCAGTGGACTGCTATTGGTTGATGAGAGAGAGTCAATATTTTCCATTAACACTGCCCTGCACTCGTAACCCGTAACGACAGATGTGTCTAATATACAATTTACTAGCTTAAGAACCCTTATCCCTAAACACAGGAGTGCATAACACTGGCATTTCCAGAGGATGTCTGGCACTGCAATGGTATCTAGAGGACTCAGTTTTGAGTTTAGATAGATAGATACTGCGTTTGGTTATATCACAAAAAAAAACAATTCATAAACGTGCGTAGCGGCGATATAAAAAGGCCAGAGCTCAGCGATAGGTTTACCATTGGCAAACCTCTGATTTTCAGCTGCAGCCAAAGTAACAAAAACAACCATCAACAATTGACACTGATAACATTTAGCACCTAGTTCTAGTGTTAGAAGTGTGCGTGTCTTTTAATATTTATTTTTGCTTCCAAACAGGAGGACTCCATTCAAAAAGAAACGACCGTCGAAGACATCCTATCAGAGTTCTTCCAATCCCAACAATTCCAAGAATACCAACCCCACGAGAACGAGGCTGATGACGTCATAATCATGACCCCACCCCACCAAACTTCCCCGTCCAACCCCATCGAGGAATTCCAAAACCATTTGCAATCAGACCTTTTCGGGGAGATGGATATGACGTTGAACGCGTACGAAGACAGAAGCGATTTCGTATTTCCAACACCACCCCACTCGGAGAACGCGGCCAGCCCTATGTCAGAAGGGTCGTGCAGAACGTCTGAATACATTTACTCACCAGAAAGGTCTTCGCCGATTTCTAACAGCGATTACGAGAAATTCCAAGTCATACCGCCTCATGAAGAAGAAGACAAGATAAGAGATAGAAACCCATCCACGGCCTCGATGACAATGAAACAGTACAAGGACCTGCAAAAAGAAATTTCACAGTCCTTCTCGAAGAAGGATTGCTGTCAAATTACAAGGAAACCTTGCAAGCAGATGTTCCAGGAGTATATGAAGAAGATTAAATTGGAAGATAGGAAGGAGCTGTGTTTGAAAGTTACGAAGATGGACCTGAAACATGCTTACGGGTAAGGTTTTTTTGTCATAGACAGATAAAAAAATCCACCAAAGCACCAAAACATAAAAAAATAGGAGAGACCTACGTCCAGCAGTGGACTGCGATGCGTAGAAGCCAGTGGTGTGCACTATATATGCAAATAAGCAGTCCATTATTATTATTCGCCCATTTCCCCCTAAAGATTTGAAACCATAGGCGATCTGCTGTCATCAACAGCAATTTGACAAAAATGGAAATTATTTTTTGTTTTTGAGATTACTGTCACTCACTTTGCATACTCAACTCATAATCTCTGTGCACGCCAGTGTTTGGAGAGAAAAGACTACAAATCGAGTCACAATAGAAAAACTAATTTGGCTGTTATATTACCGACTACCATTAGTTCAAAAATTATCCTTTTCAAAACTCGTCAAAAAGCACAATTTTGAGGTAAATAACAAAGTTGTTGTTTAGTAGTGTGACTAAGTGAATGACGTGTATCATTGAATATGTGAGTGTATAATTTATTTATCTGTATAGGTACTTTGATTTTGCAGTCAGCAGGTTCAAATCCCGTCTCGTACCAATGCCTTTTCGATTTTTCGAAATTATGTTTACGTTATCCGACGCTATTACGGTGAAGGAAAACATCGTGAGGAAACCTGCGCATCCCTACGATTCCAAGGTTTTGCGTAAAGTCGGCCAATCCGCACTGGCCCGCTTGGACGACTAAGGCCTATACACCCGCATACGGGTAGGCTCGGGGCCCTCGGGGGGGACGTACAACGTAAATGAACTGATGATGATGATATTAGCCTATAACGTTTCACTGAAGTGCTTAAGCATTCAAGTATAAGCATGATAAGATCATCATCATCAGCTCATTATACGTCCCAACCGAGGGGAAAGAACCTACCCTTAAATCCAAAAAAAGTTTGAAAAAAAGTAGCTAGGTTGATCTATCAGACATTTTTCCTATGCATCCTATCGCAGTCCACTGCTGGATATAGGTCTCCCCCATTTTACGTCAGCTATCCCGGTCCTCCGCTTCCCTCATCCAGCCTCCACCAGCGACCGCCCGCAAGTGGTCGGTCCCCCGGTCCTACGCTACGCTTGCCGAGACGCAGTCTCCACTCCAGAACTCGTCTGCTCCAACGGCCATCGTTTAATTGGTTTGAATTTGAGCAGACATTGACGACCCATTTGGGTTCGATACCCGGACAGTACAAACATTTGTGAGCATGAACATGTCTGTTTGTATTGGTCTGGGTGTTTTCTATGATGTTTTATATAATATCTATTTCCAAAAAAATGTATATTAGTATGTTTATCCGTTGTACTATATACAGGCTTTCGCTTAACTTGGGGCTAGATGGCGCTGTGAGTTGAACGGATATTTATTTATTTGATTCCAGAGTGCTGCAAAACATCCTGATAAGTCTGTCCCGGTCTGATGATCTGGAAGACATGCACCACGCACTATTCTGCCTTATCGGAGAACGCGTGCTGGCGCAAAACCCAGAGTGGTACGTCGAAGACTTTGGTGAGTAATTTTAAATTTAATACACCACGAACTAGTGTACTACTTATGTTTTTTGTATGTTCTAAGTGAACAGGACGATCTGGACGCTCACCTGATGGCAAGTGATACGCCTGACCATGACAGAGCGGCATTGATGGAGACCAACTGATAGACAGTTATTATTCTCCACCAATGCCGCACTGCGCCCGACACCCGAGACAACAGATGTTAGGTCTCTTATATCCGGTAATTTCACTCGCTACAGTGCCCTCATCCCGAAACACAAATGTGCATAACATTCCTGTTTCACGGGACGATATCTGGCACTGCGGTGGTACCTACTTAGACGACTCAGTATCGATTCCGAGAGATTCCGCCCCCCGCGGCGGGGGCCCTCGTCGCGTGTCCCTGTAGGTTCGCACAGTCAATATTCGCGTAACCGGCGTGTAGGCTAAGCTAAATAAATAATAATAACTATCCACTGACATTCACACAGCGCCATCTAGCCCCAAGTTAAGGTGAAGCCTGTATTATGGGTACTAAACGACGGATAAACATACTTATATACATTTTTTAATATATGCATGTTATACATAGAAAACACCCGGACCATTACAAACAGACATGTCCATGCACACTAATGTGTGTACTGCCCGGGGATTGAAACCCTTGGTGTTGCAGCCGACGTCTCAACCGCAACACCAAATGGGTGGTCGAATTTTGAATGGAATTCTGCCCAACTGACGCGACGGGCAGACTTTTGCCGCGGACACTTTGAGTGAAATTATGCATGTAGTTTATTGTTTATCCAAGTCGGACGTAAATTATATCAATTTTGACTGTGACCAGGTTTGAACCTGCTCAAGTCAGCGGTCCTCCGTTGTCCGAAGAGGCCCTTGCTGACCAGGTATTTGGTGCAGTGCGTCCGTACAGCCATCAAGCTAACCCGTCTTTAGTGAAGGGAAGGAGCTGTTTTTCACGAGTAAGTAACACTTTCTATGGTTATATGATCCAATTGTTTTATCGGCAGCCTATAACGGCCATCTGCAGCGTACAGGCCTTCCCGCGCAGTGTAGCTCTGGGGAGATTAATAAATAAATAAAAAAAAAATTTTTTCATCGTACCCCCACTTGTGGGTATCAATGTGTAGATCTTGAAAAACGATATTGAAGTTTTTAATATCATTTTTTTATAAATTGAATAGTTTGCGCGAGAGACACTTCCGAAGTTGAAAAAGTGTCGTCATTGTTCACTATCATCAATTGACCTAATATTTATTGGTTTCAGTGTATTTAAAAATACAATATTGCAAATAAACAAAAGTGATCAATGAAACGACATGTAAAATAAGGTGGGCTTTTATAAAAATAAGGTTTGGTATTTATTGCGGATGGTAATACCGAATTATACTATACTAATATATATAAATAGATATTTAAGCATGTTAATCAGTTACTATTAAGGCTGAGAGCCATCTGCGCTCGCCACTTGCCCGGTGAAGCTGTAAAGGCCATCTGCGGCCAACAGCAGCAGTCAGTTCGAAAAAAAAATGTTAATCAGTTGTTTAGTACTCATATTATAGGATGAGTGCTTAATTTGGGGCTAAATGGCGCTGTGTGATTGTCAGTGGATATTTATTTATTATTTTGCTTCAGGTGGACGCCCAAGGGGACACGTTGTTGACGGCCTGTGCCCGTCAGGGTGACGTATGTGCCGATGTGCTCGCTGAACTGGTCCGTGATGAGACGTTGCCGCTCTTCCGTGTACACCATGTAATGCGGACGGTAAGTGAACAAATATAATTTGACCATTTCTTTTTTCGACAAAAGGCATTTTACTTTTTTAGTACAAGAATTTTCATTTTTATTCAGTGTTATTAGTTTTACAAACATAAGTCAGATCAGCTCCCCGTACGCGGTGTATAGGTCTTAGTCGTCCACGCGGGCCCAGTGCGGGTTGGACAACTTCACGCACAACCTTTGAATCTTCGCAGGCGTGCGCAGATTTCCTCACGATGTTTTCCTTCACCGTAATAGCGGCGGATAACGCACATATAATTTCGAAAATTCGAAAACACATTGGTACGTGGGGGATTTGAACCCCAGCCCTCGCGGTAGGCAACAGTTCACACCATTGACATTGTTAGTATGAATATATTTATATTTATTAATTGATAATCATTTATATATGAGAGCGTCGGTGGCTTGAGAGCGTCGGTGGCTCAGTGGTGTGGACTGTCGCCTTCCTACCGGGAGGGCTGAGGTTCAAATCCCGACACGTACCAATGTATTTTCGAATTTTCGAAAAATATATGTACGTTATCCGACGCTCTTACGGTGAAGGAAAACATCGTGAGGAAACCTTCATGCACGCCTGCGAAGAGATTCGAAGGTGGGTGTGTGAAGTCGTCCAACCCGCACTGGGCCGCGTGGACGACTAAGGCCTAATCACCCTATACGGGTAGGCTCGTGCCCCTCGGTGGGGACGTTTAATGAGCTGATGATGATGATGATGAATCATTTATAATAATAACCAGGTGCGAGCGCCCTCCACGTGGCGTGTTCGGAACACGGCGCGTCCTCGTCCCGGCTCCGTGTCGTCCACGTGTTGTTGGAACACGCCCACGCCGACCTGTGGCAAGGGGTAAGCTTCTAGAACCAATGATGAATGGAAGGAAATGGAACTCTTTGCCTCCTTATGTGTTCCCTGATAATTTCTACCTGGCCGTCTTCAAGGCAACAGTGAATAAGCTGTTTCTAGGCAGGCATGATCCATCCTCGACCGTAACATCACTTACCATCAGAGATGTGAGATGCCGGTCAAATGTCTGCCTAAAATATTAAAATAAAAAAATGGATTCGTGATATGCTCACAAAACAATCGATAAGTGTTCCGAATGCAGCGACAGCACACATACATATTTCGAATGAGTGTACATTTACCTAAACAAAAGAGTACAAACTGTACTCTCTTCGGCGGTTCGTTTTTGAGGCACGGATGGCGTATCTACCTTTATATATACAGAATATCATTGGTGGACGACTTTTGGTTGGTATTTCTTCGTGACTGTGCATCTAGAGTTTATTAAAACTTCCTCAGATATAAAATATTTAATTATTTCCTGCTTTCCCTCGTACAGGACTCGAAAGCTGGTGACACACCAGTGCACATGGCGGTTAATTCCAAGAGTTGCGATTTAAACCTCGTCATGGTTTTGTTCAGGCATGTCGACAGGAAACAGTGGAAGAAATTGGCGCACGCACCAAACATGTGGTGAGTTACGTAACTTTTTACTAAGTGGTAGACTCGATACTGAGTCGTCTAAGTAGGTACCACCGCAGTCTCAGATATCGTCCCGTGAAACAGGAGTGTTATGCACTTTTTGTTTCGGAATGAGGGCACTGAAGCTAGTGAAATTACCGGTATGAGATCTAACATCTTGTCTCGGGTGACGGGCGCAGTGCGGCATTGATGGAGATAATAACTGTATCAGTTGTTGTCTCCTTTAATGCCGCTCTGTCATGGTCTGGCGTATCACTTACCATCAAGTGAGCGTCCAGACCGTCCTGTACACTTTTAACATAAAAAAACTAGTTTAATATCCACTGACACTCACACAGCGCCATCTAGCCCCAAACTAAGCATTAGCCTGTAATATGGATACAAAACAACGATGATATTCAATCTTTAAACGACCCATGTCGTGCAATGGTCGAGACGTCGGCTGTTACCAAGGGTTCCGGGTTCAATCCCCGTGCAGTACTAACATTTATGTGCATAAACAAACAAGTCTGTTTGTGTTGGTCTGGGTGTTTTCTATGTATAATAAGTACCTATGAATTAACAAATAAAAAAGTATGTATATCCGTTGTTTAGTACAGGCTTGATGCTTACCTTGGGGCTAGATGGCGCTGTGTGAATGTCAGTGGATGTTTATATAATTTTAAAAAATCTTGTTAAATAACGCCATAATTTTATGATTGTCTCTTCTTCACAGTTCGACGACACCATTAGAATACGCGCGTTCCGCGGCCAAATCGCAAGTACGTGATGGTTATCCGGCGGAAGTATTGGAGTTTCTCAAAAAGTGTCGTTGAAATAATATGGCGCCCAAACAATCACAATAAAAACGTGTTCCAACCTATAATTTCAGTGCTAATGTTGGTACCAATTGTTTTAAACGATGGTCTATAATCATAAAGATGTAAAAAAGTATGGATTCGTGATATGCTCACAAAACAATTGAAAAAAGTGTTCCGAATGCAGTGACACATACACATATTTACCTAAACAAAAGAGTACAAACTGTACTCCCTTCGGCGGTTCTTTTTTCAGGCACGGATGGCGTATCTACCTTTATATATACAGAATATCATTGTATAATCATTGTATTTATCAATGTCAAAAGTTGACAGAGAAAGCCGCCATTTTCTTTTTTAACACGAATCTGAAAGAGATAGCGCTATGTTAAGTGATAGACGTCTCTTTCTTTACTTGAAAAAATGTAAGCAACAAATATGTAATATGTAGCTGTCACTTTTCTTGACATTTAACCCTTTGACAGCCAATGACGTTTTAAGGCGCCAGACACATTAGATTTCTATTGTGTCTGGATTCTCGGCATTCAATGGGTTAAATTTATGAGCTTCTGACTTTCAAAAGCAGAATTTTAATAATACAATTATAGGACTAAAACCTTCTCCTGAATGTAACAAATACTTTTATGAAAACCGCATCGAAATTGCTTCAGCCAAACGCGAGATAATCGCGGACAAACATACATAATAACAGGACAAACTGAGAACCTCCTTTTTTGAAGTTAAACATGTTCTTAGATGTGATCGATAGTCAACACTCATTTCCAAAAGTAGAGGTTTTGAGGAGATTGCTCCTGTATAAAAAAACACCCTTTTTGTTTATTAAAATTAATTAATTTTTCAATGAATTAATATGTCATTTTATTATATTTTTTCATCAAAAATATGCCTTTGATCGCAACTAACGTTCTCTGGGAACATTAAATTAGTTTTCTTGTCTTCCCAATTTAATTTCTGGCATTTATTGGCCAGTATTTTTGCAGATTCGATATTATAGGTGATGACTTATGATAAATCATATTAAGAATATGTTAAAAGTCATAACCATAGAATTTCTAAGGTCTTAAACTCTAATATTTAGACGTCCCCGGTTGAATTCCCGATCGTCAGTTGAAAAATGAAGTGTTCTTAATATATCTAGACTAAATATTAGAGTCACACGATTTTGTTTGGTACTAGAAAGATTTTATCTTCTAAGAAGCCAGACAAAGATTTATAATTTTAGTGCATATGTTTAAAATATAAGGCTTTTAGTTACGAACCCACGAATAAATCTATATTAGTTAGTAGTTTTAGTGATTCAAAAAGGTTGTATTTTGTCGTAAAAATCCAGTTGCAATTATAGTGCCTTAGTATGAGATTAATCTTATGAGCAAAGAATATAAATTTCATAGATTCTAAGTTTAAAATATCGCTACGTAATCCATAGAGGCGGTAACGTTTTCTTTTTTTCTAGTATATATGTCATATCCGGCAGTGGTAACACAGTTTTTTTTTACTCTACGAAACAATTCTACAGCCAAACTAATAAAGAAGCAACTCGCGTCCATATTACATTTATGTACATATTCCAATAATTAAGATCGCAATAATAGAATACTAACACATGTTAAGTCATAGTTCTTCAATTTAGGCAACAACTTTTTATTTAATTTAAAAATACTTAACGCGTTACCGCTTCTATAAGTTTTTTCTTAAGTAAATGTAAGTTTAAGACTTAGGATTTTCAAGATTTTATATTTTCTACACATTTATTATGTATGTATATTTTGGAAAATATACAATTGGTGTATGAATTGTGTCGTAGAAACAATTCGAGTTTTGTTGGTAAAATACGTAAAAAATAACCAAAAACATTGTGCTAGTTGTTTTTTTTATATAATTAGTAAGTCTTATTACAGTATTTTAAGTCATTTTTCGTTTTACTGTATTGTTTATTACGTTTTAAGTATAAACACCTCGTAATTTAAAATTTTACTTGTTTCATTGTTTTAACTACTTGCATACTGTTTCTGTCTTATGATTCATTGAGGAACAAAAAACCATAATAATATTATTACTAAAGTATTATTTTAAACTTTCAATGAATTTATTACGCAGTGTACAATTAAGGGCAACGCCCTATAAGATATTAGTCACTTCACATAAATTTTTTAATTATTAATTTTGAGGTATTTAGATACATAAGTGTAAATGCATAAAAGTATACATTTGTCGAATAAAAATATGGACTCAATACTATGGTTTGATCTCTTAAATCGTTAGTCGATTGGTATATTTGTGATTAAATTGGATCTATGTGAATAAAATTTCCTTACATTATATTTCATTTCAATTATTTTTTATTTTCGATATCTCACTTTTTTAGGAGATCTTTAGTTATCATGGTAGTTAGTCATATTTTAAAAAGAAATCTTAATGAAATAATGTTTGTTAATGTTTAAGGTTTTTAGTTAAGTCTTCCGGAAATCATTGTTATTTTGTTTATTATAAGAAAACATAGAATATGGCTAAATAATTTTAATACTTTGTCATCTTTATTTCATACGTTTCAATTTAGAGAACTTTATTATTTTTGGTAATTCACTTTTTTATTAGAATTGCAGTATCAATATTATTCCGTATTAAAAAATAATTTCTGTTATTTCTTATATTTGACCCACCAGTTCGCATTGGGCCCGCGTGAACTTATATACGATAAGGCGGATCCCCCCATTGACGGACGGTTATAATAAGGCACTCGGTTATATTTAAATAAATTAAATATTGATTGGGTACCTACTTTAATTACAGCGTTCTTTTTATTACTATTTTTATGTAAAATAAAAAAAAATGAGAAAAGCAAATTCTTGTCCCATATTTGTTCTCTATGGTCACATACACTGCTCTCTATGGAAACGTATTGTGTACCATTATTGATAAGCAAATTGAAAAATTGTTCATAATAAACCGTTGTAATGTTACAATGTTGTTTTATTCATAAAAATCATATTTATATTTTTTATAGAACAGAAGACAAACGAGCATACGGGTCACCTGATAGTAGGCAATGATGTAAAAAGTATAGATTCGTGATATGTTCACAAAACAAAAGAAAAAGTGTTGTAGCGATAGCACACAATCACATATTTCGAATGAGCGTACATTTACCTAAACAAAGAGCCTATAACTGTACTCTCTTTGGCGGTTCGTTTTTTAGGCACGGGCGGCGTACCTACACATGCCAGTAAATCAGGAAAGTAGCTTGCATGGAAGTTACTGGCAACTGGCATAGCGCGATACATTTGCAAGTTATACTGGCATGAAAGTTGTGTACTAGCATGCCAGTATTCCCCTCGCGTATACACAGAACAGTTCGTGGAAGTCTACCTATTCTTGTGCGCCAAAAATGGATAACAATCACAAGGAAATTAACAAAATTATATTGTAACTAGCAATTGAATGTGTAGCTAAATTAACTATGGATAAAAAAGAAGGGTTTGGGTAAGAAATTGTATAAGGAAGAAAGAGGATCAGGTAGTAATCTGCATAAAGAATTGCGTGATGAAGATTCTGATGGGTACAGAAACCATTTAAGAATACTAAAATTAACCAACAAAACTAAATAACCACAAAGAGACAGCTACTGGGATGCCCGTAGCTGTCGCATCTGTTCACACATGCCAGTAGTATAGGTGAAATCCTTTTTAACGATTTAGCCTGAAAAGGGCAATCTAGCTTTTTCTTACTGTATTGAAAATATTACCAAAGTATGAAGTTTTCGGTCACGAAAAGTTTTTTAGGCGCCCTAAATTTTTATTGACTATTTCAGCATATTTTTTAAAATTGAAACTGTATAGTAGAATGAATTGTCTTATGAAGGTACCATTTAAATCTACTACCAAAGGTAGAAAGGTTTACTCAATAATGTCCATTTTAAATTTTGCTGAATTTTGAAATGCGTTAATAGGTTTTTTATTCACCGAGTAAACCTCTCGAAAACTTGTATGTGCGCTTGTGAAAAAGTATATTCGTAAACTGCTAAAGAAGACTTGGATCATATCCAAATAATTAGTTTGAAAACAAAATATTTTGCTAACTATTATGTCACTCATACCGTTGAAACTGTTTGTCAGCAGATATTTAGTCAAAAATTAAATCTTCTAAAACTTTTACCAACCACGAATGAGTGATATCTATTAATAATAATGAACGATAAACAAACTTTGAATCGACTTGCCAACTACGTTTAACATGGCAACATTGATTATTACGTTCATAAAACTGCCAACTTACCTAATTAAATATTAAAGTTATCTCTATTTTTGCTCGCGATCTTTGACGAAGGTACTAACATTTTTTTCAAGTTATTTATGATAGACTTGCTCTTAAGAACAGACTATCCTAGTGGAAGAGACGTTCTCTAAGATGGAGCGAGCTTGCCTAGAAAAGCCTATTCTCTCGTTTCTCGAATGCCACAGGGTTGTATGTTATACATAGTGCTCATTCAACAATCTTGAGAAGAAAATAAAATAACCAAATAAAGAGACCCAACTTTTTATTCTCATTGATTCGAGATTTCAAATATTCTTTTTTTTATACACAATACGCTCTAGGACATTCACAAACGCGTTTCACAAATCAGCACAAACTAAATAACAATAAGGCCTTTACAGTGAAATGTTATTCAAGACCATGTCAACACGTGACTCTGTCTTCAATTTAAAACATCAAAAAAAAAAGAGACAGCCCCATTAAATAACAAAAAAATAAATTAGTGACAGATGCTGTCATTCTAAATTGAAATCTTGGATAGTATAGCGGTCTTTATCTTATACTCTGCAATACAGTTTATTGAAAAGAAACAACAGTACATTCCACTGTTAGACCCATATAAGTGCACACACATAAGCCGACAATAATAATTTAAGTATTTAAAATTGTAAAGTTTACGAATTATAAAAATTCCTTGCCAATACCCAAGCAATGGGGTTTCCGCAAATATGACTTGATAATACATTTAACTATATATTTTATTACTCTACAGTATGAGGACTTTTATGTATGTACTTCGATTTACAATATCTATTTAACTAGAGAAGATTCCTTAAAGATCAATATACTTAAAGTAAACAATGTACAATTAAAATATTAAAACCATAATTGGACTGTACATTCACAGTAAAATTCCTGAAAAAAAATTGACAGGAAAATTACGAAAATGACATAAGTTCACACACTTCCGTTTCCCGTTTGACAGGAAATGAAAAAATCTCGACCGTAGAGCAAATAACATCCCGATCAGAATTTCAATTGCTACATTTTAAGTTAAATTCACGAATGATTATTGTTATACAGTTTGTACGGACCTGTGACACACAAGTTATATTATTCTAAATGCAGATAAAATATTGGAAATCGTTGGCACGTTAACTTAGAAAAAACTTCATCATATTTAAAAATATTGTGCATAAAGAAATAATAAAATTGGTGTTAGCATATAAAAGATCATTCTAAAATAACGTTTCTTATCTCGTGTTTAGTAACCAACAAATTACTTGCAAAATTAATAACTAGATTTTTTTAACCTTTTAACCGCCAGGATTTCAGTACAATCGAAAATCTATTGTTTCTGTTGGATATACCGTCAGCGGCGGTTAAAGGGTTAGGATTTCCTGTTTTCAAAGTCTACCCTACGAAATGCTAACTGATGATTTCAGTAATATACCGATTTGAATAGAATAAAGCACACAATGCGCATTATTAACCATAGATTTAGTATGCCGCTAGATTTATTCGCGATTTCAATTTAGTAAAAACCGGTATTTTGCAAAACAAGTTTTACAAAGGGGCTCTATCTTACACTGTGCTATTTCGCGATGTCATCTAGTGGCAAACCACATCTAGGATTAAAAATTTTTGAAAACATTTATAGAACTGAGAATATAAACTTTTTAGCGAAAACAAAATATTTTGTTGCTCCAAGTTTCGAAATTTAATCCAAAAAAAGAATGTCATTTAACATAGATTATACAAAAATTTCTCACAAAATATCGTTTAAGACCAAGATGGGTGTTCCACTGATAAAAAATGTATCACAGTGCGCGATCCATAAATTCGCTTCCAAGACCATTCATACAAAAAGCTATTTTCTATTTGTACGCGCCATTTTGATAATTCGACGCTATTATGAAAAAAAAAAGCGAAAAATACTGAAAGCAAAAGAAACCACTCACACATTCAATTAAACTATTATTTTAAAGTATCGAAAAAATATTTTTTTTTGTTTTTTTTTCTCGCTATAGTTATTAATACCACGCGACAAACTATGTAAGGGTTACCTGAGATCATTTTTTTCGGCTTTTTTAATAATTTTTAATTTGTTTTTTTTGTCATTTTGTTTATTCTAGATAAAGGTAATTATCAATTATTTCTAATAAACTACAAAATAATGAAATGAAAAAAATAATAATAATGCCAAATGATTTTATTCAAATAAAATGATATAATTTTTGAAGAAATCATTATTAGGAAACTCTAAATAAGAGTTAGTCAAGAAAGTATATATTAAAGGTAAATTACATTTTTAATACTTATTTTAAATGATACAAGTTATTTAAAAGGATTTCGGTGGTTTTGACTTTAACACCGCCACAGCTTACACTGTGACGTTTTACAAACGCAATTCTTACAGAAGAACGAAAGGAAAAAATACTTATAATCTAAACAAATATGTATGGAATTTTCAGTAATATTAATATGTATATTTTTTGTGTTTCACTTAAATCCTACACAAATAACCATCACAGGACGTACTATTTTTGGGGCGAAGACTGTTCTGTGTTGTCATTATATGAATTAAAAATAAAGTTGCCAGTAAATGTACACATAAATATCCCAGGGTTGCCAGTGGTACTCGGAAACACCCTGGACCCCTAGATTTCTCCGCAACGTGTGAACAATCTTCGCCCCAATACAAAAAAATTAAAAACACGCATTCGCGCCACACTACACTACTGTAAGACGACGGTAAAAAATAACTAGGGCTTGTAATCTTTACCGCCGCATTTACCAGGTACCGTCCACAACAACTGGAACCACAAACCTATCTTGACAGAATATTTTTTCAGCTACTGACAACAGAGTAAGACAATGTAATATTTATGACGATGTGACGGCATCATCTTGCGTCAGTCAAAAATAGAGTTATCATCATCAGCCTAGACCCACAGCAGGGCACAGGATTTCGATTTTTCCAATAGAATTTTATCACTTTGTACAGAAAAACTAAAACTCACCCTATGCCTTTCTAATAATAGATTCGGTTCACCAGTCGATATGCCTTAAAATCTAAATCTAAAACTCCGAAAAGATAAATTAGTTTTTTTTTTTTGGAGAAATATTTCGAACAAATTTTTTCGTAACAAAAAAAATTGCACATTTAAATTTTTTTATATATTTTTTTGTAGATTTTGCTTGTATAAAAAGAATTACCTAAATATCGTTATATATAAATATATAAGTAAAAACATGCCCGCCGGCTCTTTGTGGAGATAGTTCCAATGTTTAATATGAAATTCATACAAGAAAACATATACGAGGCAGTACTATGCCAGGCAGACCTTAATTTAAAACGCGACTTCAACATGTACCTATCATGTATAACATCTCTTGTATAAAACATATAAACGGTAGATCACTTTGTTTTGACTGTATTCAAAATTGGGATCATTCAAACTCGCAATTACTACCAGAGCTAATGTTCAATAAACAAATTTAATTGGTCAAACAATACATACATATATATATATATATATATACAACGAATTAATTTCAAAAATTAAATCGATATAGTATTTATGACTTTTAAACAAAGTAAATTGTTACTAAATTTGCAATTAGAGGTCATTGACCTTTCGAACCCTTCTCAACAGGTCATTGCCCGCCTGCATGAAACTTGAAAAGTTCATTAACCTTATGCTAAGTGTTTCAACTCCTACCAACATTTTAACCTGATTTTTCTCAACTTAAGGTATACTCCGAAATATTGGTAGCTTCATTTAAGTACCGTACTTGGGCATAAATTGAACAAATTATTTATAATTAAGATTTCAGCTTCCCATTACAATTTACCCGTACAACCAAACACATTGGACTAAACTGTACCGAACATTAGCTCTGGCGTACAACCCCGTCATCGGTCGGGATGTGAAGCCGCTACCCTCAAGCCGTGTCGCCTGAAACCAGGGTGCTTAATCGCAGTACACTGGCAACACTGGACTGCGAGGCCAATCTGACATCTCGCTCGATTCACTGCCCGATCTGTGTGAAGAAAACAATTTTGAGATTAAATGTAATGCTTTATTACCAGTGATCAGATTCTCAAAATTAACTAAATTACTCGATGTTACGACGACATTACGACACTGCAATCTAACTGAAAATTTGGTAATCACATAATAGAATTACATTGATAGCCCCTTCCAGATCGGAAAGTAACATTATATATACATACATATTAAATATTTGTAATACTGTACACCAAAAGGACTTCATTGAAAATCCAGCGTCCAGTTTGGCACCAGCGACAAAGAATTTGGTGTAGCAGTTGAGACGTAGACTACAAAATCAAGGGTTCCAGGTTCAATTCCCAGGCAGTACAAACATTTGTATGCATGAACATGTCTGTTTGTAATGGTCTGGGTGTTTTCTATGTATAATAATTATCTAATATTTATGAGTATATTTATCTGTTATTTTGTACCCATAATACAGACTTCACGCTTACCCTGGAGCTAGATGGCGCTGTGTGAATGTTAGTGGATATTTATTATTTATTTACTAGCCTTTAAGGTTTTCAGTAATCTGTTGTTTTTATTTAGTGCCAAATAAATATCTTTCTTTCTTTTTCTATATTTCAACAGTCCACACCAGTGAGCCACCGATGCTTTATAATATTAGAATAGATAAAATAATAGCAAAGTGTTCAGCTACATACCGTTTTCTAGCTGGCGTCGACTCAGCGGTGAGATGTTGCTCCTCGATGGTCGGCAGCAGTGATGTTAGACGGTCGGTCGGACGCAACACCTGCAAACAATCATCATAATCATCAGCTCATTAAACGTGAATGCTTCACCAAATCGAGGAATAAGCAGAATTGTTACTTGGCATAACAAAATGGCTGATTATATAACACCTGCGGGTGTTACTGCCCGATCTTATCATGTTTATACTTGAATGCCTGCGCCTTCAGCGGAACGTTGTAGGCTTATATCATAATCATCATTAGCTCATTGAACGTCCCCACCGAGGGGCACGAGCCTACCCGTACGTGGGTATATAGGCCTTAGTAGTCCACGCGGACCCAGTGCGGGTTGGACACGCACACGCACAAACTTTGAATCTCTTCGCAGGCGTGCTAAGTATTCCTCAACACATTGGTACGTGGCGGATTTGAACCTCAGCCCTCTTGGTAGGAGGGTGACAGTCCACACCATTGAGCCACCGACGCTCTTTTCTTTGTATAATATGTAATATATGTTTATCTGTTGTTTAGTACCCATAATACAGGCTTCACGCTTAATTTGGGGCTAGATGGCGCTGTGTGAATGTCAGTGGATATTTATTTATTATTATTTACCTTGAGCGTGCGTTCCGACAGTCTCCACACGAGTCTCTGTCGATGGGCGGCGCCCTGGCGCGCTTCGTACCTCGCCAACACGCCAAGCACCAGGGACCGGGTGCTCACCAGCGAACTCTCCTTCATCTGGTAAGAGTCAATGTATGTTAATAAAATGTATGTATCTACAATAAAAAACTATATTGTTATGTATCTTAACATCAGCTCATTACATCCCCACTGTGGGTCACCAAGGCTCGTACGAAGGTACGGGTAGGCACCCGTAAAGGACGTATAGGCCTTAGTCGATATTTGAACCGGCACCATCCAGTTGGGAAGCAACGGTCCACACCATTGAGCCACCGACGCTCTGATTTACCCATCAGTCTACTAGTCCTTTTAAAATAATATTCAAAACATATAACTCACGTGGCAGTGCGCTTGTATTTGAGCGGCGAAATCGTACAAGCAATACGCGTCCTCTGGCACCCCAGCGCCAGTGCGGGATAACTCCACCAATTCTTGTTCTGTAAAAGTAAAATTATAAAAATAAATACCCACATATATGGCATTCAAACTCAAATTCAAATATTTCTTTATTTCATTAAGGTCCGTTATTCTAGAGCGAAACTCAAGTGTTGATCTTTACTTGAATAGAGTTAGGGATAGCGCTCTATACGATAAATAGCGGCAGCGATCAACGTTCAGCCTCGTTCTAGAATACGGGCCTTAGTCTCTTGAGACACAATGATGTAAAAAAGTATGGATTCGTGATATACTCACAAAACAATCGAAAAAAGTGTTCCGAATGCAGTGACTCACGTACACATGTTTCGAATTTCGAACACATTTACCTAAACAAAAGAGTACAAAGTGTGCTCTTTCGGCGGTTCGTTTTTGAGGCACGGATGGCGTATCTTATATATATACAGAATATCATTGAATTCAATTCATTGAATTGAAGAGCGTCGGTGGCTCAATGGTGTGACTGTCTCGTTCCTACCAGGAGGGCTAGAGTTCAAATCCCGCCATGTGCCAATGTGTTTTCGAATTTCGAAAAGATATACGTTATCCGACGCTCTTACGGTGAAGGAAAACATCGAGGAAAACCTTCATGCCGCCTGCGAAGAGATTCGAGGTTGTGTGAAGTCGTCCAATCCGCACTGCCGCGTGACGACTAAGCCTAATCACCCTATACGGGTAGCTTTGCCCCTCGTGGGACGTTTAATACAGCTGACGATGATGATGATGATATCATTGTTGAAACAGGACACTTTAGAATCGTCAATTAAATAAAGAAGTTAAAAACTAGTGTGAATCTACCATCAGTTCGGACAGTTGATTCTAATGTTTTTTTAATTATTTTGATTGACGACCCATTTATTGTAATAGTTGACACGTCGGCTACAACACCAAGGTTTCCGGGTTCGATGCCCGGACAGTACAAACATTTGTGTGCATGAACATGTCTGTTTGTATTGGTCTGGGTGTTTCTATGTATAATATGTAAAAGACGTCTCAACCATTACACCGGAAGGTCGTCAAAAGATGACTCCATCTTTGAAAGATGAATACATCAATTTGCTGCCAGCAGATGTATGTCGACTAGAGATCAGTTATGGTAGTTATTAGGTGAGGCCTTCATTAACCCTTTTAATATTATAGCAGGCAAACGAGGATCATCTGATGGTAAATGACACCGCCGCCCATTAACACACTTACATTTGCAATACATGGGAGTTTTCCGCCATCTCTTAAAATAGTATTACAATAATATTACTTCGTCTTTTCTGGTACAAAATGCTGACGTATTATAACAATACTGTTTCAAGAGATTGCGGTAACCCCCCAGAGGGCACGGAAAGCTTTGCCGGCCCTTTGACCGCCAATGACGCCTTAAGGCACCAACCACAATAGATTGTCTACTATGTCTGGATTTCTGGCGTTCAATGGGTTAATAAGATACATACCGAGCTGATGGAAGACCAACACCAGAGCGAGTTCCGACGGTCTCGCGTTTGCGCACGCCGCGTCGCAGGCCACTATCTCCACCAAATTTTCCAAAGAACTCTCCTGTAGACAAGACAATATAATACGTCAATATATAGTTAACATTGGTAAATGATTGTAATGATGACTATATTCCTTAAATGAACAATAAACTAACTATGTAGTTAGTAATTTCACTCAAAGTGTCCGCGAAAAGTCTGCCCATCGCGTCAGTTGGGCATATTTTACTTAAGTACTAAGCTCCTATTGCTGGCATAGAACCCACACACTCCTCTCCCAATGACATAGCCAGCCCAAAGCTCCAGTAGAATACTAACATAAGTTACACTAGGCTTTCATAAGTGACATGGAGCTACTCCCATATCACTCTTAGAGTTCAAGGTCATTGAACTATACTCCAATGACGATTAAATTCTAGGCCATGGAGCTAACTCAATATCTCAGTCAAACACAAAGATACAACCACTCAGCTTCAATACAAGTACTAGGCTCCCATAAGAAGCCTAGAGCCAAATAGCCAATAATTTGCAGTTTATGGATGACATCCTACAATCAGTGACGTTGTTTTTAAAGGTTACCGGAATTACAGGATTTGGGCACCTATTTGAGATGTTTTAAACACCTCACACAATGCCACTACATGTACTAGGCTCCCATAAATGCAATAGTGCCAACAAACACACTTAACAATACCACTCCCAATATCAGAGTTCTACGAAAGTACTAGGCTCACATAAACGGCATAGAGATAACTAACCTCTCCCAGCGTGGGCGGCAGCCCTGAGCTGGCGGCGGCGCGTCATACCTCACTCCAATACAAAGATGCAAGACTTGGCTTCAATACCAGTAAAGTATAACCATTCATTCCACTCACAGATTTCCCAACACAGGAGATGGGGCAAGCCGCGTTTTTAAGTGCGACAGATGTAAGCTCAACGAGCATACACTAGCTGCCAGTTTATGCTCTGTGAGACGAGTCAAGACGCACGAATATTAGAAGAAATTACCGTTTTTTCCCAAAATGCCATCCTGTGCAATTGTAACATGCCATCATCGCAATGAATCAGTAAATTTACCAAGAAATATAATAACTTTTCACAGGTAAGAACCGAAAAGAAATTGCGACACTGGGACTGTCTATAAACTTGGCGGCTTGTCCAGTCTAATTGTATATTCGGATGTCTGTGATTCCACTGTTTATGGATGACGTCACACAATCACACGTTTATCGCTATGAATTGGGCATTTGAAATGTTTTAATGCCATAAAGCCAATTAAACAACTCTACCAGCGTCTAAAGGTGTACCAGGCTTTCGAGAGACTTGACCTTGTACTAGTAACGGAGTACTAGGCTCGCATGAACGGCATAGAGCTAACTAACCTCTCCCAGCGTCAAAGGCAGGCCCAAGCCGGCGGCGGCGCGTCCCACCAGCGCCCGCAGCAGCTTGGCCCAGTGCAGTGACGTCACCGCGCCACACCCATTCGCCAGCGACAACTTGTCGCCTACGACGCGCGACATGCGACAAACGTCGCCTGATGTGCACGCCGACTGGGATATCGACACTGGAATGTGAAATTTGGTATTTGGAAATAAAGATTTATTTATTTATTTAGACTCACCAACAATACATGCATACACATATTATAATATAAGAGTGTTACATTTCAAAATTCTGATACATGTATCTATTATAGGTAAGTTCAGCTTAATCAATATAATTATCATTACTTTTGTACTACAACTAGTTACAAGTTATTATAGTGAAATTCCAATTCAAAGTAAACAATTATGTAGCCTCTGACTTCATAAAGTGCATGATCATCCCTTTAAATTTTAAAAATGAATCATGAAATATGTCCAGGTCCTGTATTTTGCTAAAGAGCAAGTTGTAATCATTTTGGATTCTACTCAAAGGAGACTGCAGACCAAGATTAGTTCTGAAAGCTGGTGCTGGTGCATGTTCATGCACACAAATATTTATACTGCCCGGGGATCGAAGCTCGGACCATTACACCAAATGGGTTGTGCTATCCATCTATTCAACCTATCCCAGCCCACTGTGGCCACAGGTCTCTCCCCCATTTTGCGCCAGATATCCTGGTCCTCCGCTTTCCTCCAGCCTCCACCAGCGACCGCCCGCAAGTGGTCAGTCCTTCGGTCCTACGCTACGCTTGCCAATACGCGGTCTCCACTCCAGAACTCGTCTGCTCCAACGGCCCGAGGTTCTGTGACATACGTGACCAGCCCACTGCCACTTCAACTTGCCGATCCGGTGGGCTATATCGGTAACTTTAGTTACGTGTTAAATTCATGATAATAATAATAGATATACACTCACCCAATTCCTCCACGGATACGGTACGCGGCTGTCGGGTGACATGGGCGTGCTCGTCTATAGCGATGTTCATACATGAAACCGTGATGCAGGGCAAATGGCATGGGCGCACCTTCATCTTCGTCAGGAACCTGTTGACAAGGTCGATTTGAATATGTTGATAAGACTGATCGATCGATTTATCTGATAGATCAATTTTTTCTAGCATCATTACAGCTTAAAATGTTCACTACTAGACGAAGGCCTCCCCTATTTAATTCCAAGGGGACTCACTCAAAATACCTTTATTCAAATAAATCTTTTACAGATGTATGTACCAATGTTTTCGAATTTTCGTATTATATGTACGTTATCCGACGCTCTTACGGTGAAGGAAAACATCGTGAGGAAACTTATGCACGCCTGCGAAGAGATTCTAAGGTTGTGCGTGAAGTCGTCCAACCCGCACTGAGGCCGCGGTGAGCGACAAGGCTTATCACCTACCTTACGGGTAGGCTCGTGCCCCTCGGTGGAGACGTTTGATGAGCCGATGATGATGATCGACTGATCGATCGATAGATCTATTTTTTTCTACACCATTACAGCTTAAAATGTTCACTAATGGACGAAGGGCTCGCCTTATTGATTTTCACACGGTCCGATCCCTAATTGTTGGCATCCATCTGCTAACCGCTAACGCTTCACATCATTCGCATATTTCGACATGTCGAAATGTTATTTTCGATACAAACTCTAAGGTATAGACGCTAAGACTTATTTAAATCCATTTTTGGAATTTAAGCGTTAGAATACTTGTTATGTTAACTTATGAATTTGGACTTATGTAAAACAAAACACAAAATAAATCATTAAAAATTGCAATCGGTTATGCGACATACGCGACCGGACTCCACTACAATTCTACTAGCTGATCCGGCGAGCTATGGCGCTAACTTTAATTCAAACTGGTACAGCTATTAAAACTACCTGTCAAACAGATTTATGGCGTGGATGAGAACGCTTGCGGGAAGATCGAACCACACTTTGAGGCATCTCAACACGTGAGCTGCTCCGTCGCGGGCACCAGTAGTCACCTCACCATTCTGCAAAATAATTAAATTATTAGCAATACATACTTAATAAATGTGAAAGGTTGTTAGTTCGTCTTTCACGACAAATCGGCGTGATCTTTTAAGTGGAGACTTGAAGGGATGGAATGGAATTGGAAGTGTCTATGTCAGTTTTTGTTTACTTCTAAACTCCAACGGGCCGACGGGCAAATGGAGGGTTGGAAGCTTGTATCGAGCATTCCGCAATTTTCAAGACAAAAAGCTAAAAATTGTGCGGACTACCTGTCACTAACTAAAAAATAGTCCATATTTTTTTTAAAAAAATTCCCCACCTTTTCTGCCTTCCTAACGAAGAGTGCAATAAGTGAAGTGGCAAAGTAGGATAGAAAATTTCCAAAAAATATATTTTTTTTTGGAAATTTCCCCTCCTACTCTGCCTTCCTAACGAAGAGTGCAATAAAACGGGCATCTCTGGATTTAACCAGCAGTGGTCTAGAACTGGCATATCAAAACCAACAGTAGTTTATTACTAGGAAGAATTCCCCCAGAGTCAGCGGGCAGGCACAGTCTTGGCTGGAACTTCCCCTCCAACTGCAGATACTCGTTGAGAGTCGCTTACATAAGTTAGGCGTCAGATAAACCAACAGTAGTTTATTACTAGCACGAATTACCTCAGAGTCAGCGGGCAGGCACAGTCTCGGCTGGAACTTCCCCTCCAGCTGCAGATACTCGTTGAGCGTCGCGTACATGTGGTGGGCGTCAGTCGCGTCTGACGCGCCGGCGGCCGACGTCGACGCGACCGGACCCTCGTTAGCATCCGGGTGCCTCGCGCCCGCTCTCAACATGATCGGGCTATTGGCGCGAGCGGCGGGTGAATCGGCACCTAAACCATAATATTATACAGTCACAATTTGTATTATCAGCATTATTAACTAAGTATGGTTGTTTATAGTTTAAAAAAATACCATCACAAACTATAAAGATAGTTGGAAATTTGTATTCTGTATTGTTGCGAAGAGAGACCATCACCCTATACGAGTAGGCTCGTGCCCCTCGGTGGGGACGTCTAATGAGCTGATGATGATGATGATTGTTGCGAAGAACCCTTAAATAATGCACTTTAAGCTAGTACTGAAGAAATGTATTGGTATAGTTGCTTAAATTAAACAAAGTGTTGTGTTATGTTTTATTTACTGATTAGGTTTGGCAACCAAATAAGACAGTCCTGATAGGAATAGGGTGACTCTCGGATACAAATACATTTTTCCAAGCTATATAAAAGACCATAATTGTGACGTAAATGATAAAGTCCCGATATCTATTCATAACATTAGTATCCAAGGTAAAGGTCTCAAAACCCCGCCTGAGTCTTCGGTAGAGGACTAATCCAGCAGTGGAATGTATATCAGGAATGATGAAGCTGATCCAGTAATTTCACTATGTCATTGTTCACAGCAATCATCACAATGAAAAAATAATATGTCTAATCTTATGTCTCGCTCTAAGGAGTCACCGCTGGTAAAAGGGATAACATACACAACAGAAATAGATTAGATCAGAGTTTCCAACGCAGACAACCTTATAATTATGGGATAACAATGAAAATTATATACTAAATGTAAAATATAGAAAAGGATATCATACCTAAGCGTGTGCAGGAGCAAGCAGCGGTGTAACGTTGTTTATGCCCGCGCCGATCCGCCCACGGCTCACGACCCGACGGTTTGAGCGACCGGGCGCGAAGGCCCTAGTACCTGACCACAAGAGAGCGCCGTCAACGAACCGCAGCCGTACGGCCACAGAGCGTTGAATTTTGTGGTGTGAGAGTAAAGGGAGTATCGACACGTCGTCGAAGTAGTTAGAGGATGGGATAATATATAGGAAAATTCTTTAGGAAAAGGCTAAATTTGAGGAGTGGGTGTTTGATTAAACCCAAAATACGAAATATGAAAGAAAATCTAAATATTATTAGACAAAAAAATTAAATAATCAAGGATAAAATCAATATTAGAATTTGGTATAATTCAAACGTGATATCCAAGAGATTCACTAGGAGATTCGGAAAGGAATTCTTTGAGGAAGGAAACGGGATCAAGCTCTAAAAACGGTTACCGGGAGCAATGTCTTGTTGAAAAACAATTGCCCAGCCACCAAGCGCCTCTCAGTTCACTGTCAGATACGAACAGATGTGTGTTGAACACAACTGTTGGCCCGTACACTGTGGTCGGAAACCGAAACACAGCGACTGGTAAAAGCTTTAGTGAAAAAACTCAACAAATAGCCACGGTCAATTCCCTCAACCCGCTAGTATACACCGGATGTATTGGTTTATACACCCTTAATACTATGTTTATGTGAACCTTCGAAAGTTCCTCGCAGCAAGCGAGACGGGTTTCTTCACAGGGATATTACAATATTTTTATATGATAATGTCAGTATACCTGTAAAATTATCATACTGTACTTTACATAAATACGTTTACATAACCTTTCTATGTCAACCTTTTATTTACACAAATTTTAATACAAAATAAGTAAAGCTAGTTCAAAGAAATAAAAACAGTTTTATATTCTAGTAGATAGAGGAAAAAGTCAACAAGCTAATTTATTTATAAACGTGAAGGTCAATAAACAGTTGTGAATGTCATCAAATGTCTCTGAATCTGTTTACCTTTATTTATTTATCAATTAGATAAATGTTTTAGATAATGAAAGTATAATAACCTTTACCAAATATACAAGATCATAGCATCGAGGCAATGTTGTCAGCTAAAAAGTTTCAATGATAAGACTTATGATTTAAGAACTTAATCAGTCAAAATAAGATTGAAAATTACAATTGAATATGTTTGTAAAATGAAGTAAAAGACTCCTATTTTTATGGTATTTTATATTATTATGAGTTTTATGAACCGATGAATTGAAATAAATAAAGAGAAAATTCGCAAATAATCGGATCCAAGTATGCACGCCCTAGACTTAAGATATACTGTTGCTTTGCGTATAGAGGTTTATATGTTTAAAGTTATTTGTCACAAGTTTATTGTATCTAGCCATGACAAATGTCATAAATAATTAAAACCCGTAAAATAAAAAAACTCTTAAAACATAGAAAAAAAATGTCATTTGCATAATCCTAAACTATATATTTTAAAACTATTATAATAGTCATACAAATGACGTCGTGCTAATTATTACGATAGAACGTCAGTCAGGATGACTTGTCCATATTCTAGGTATGTTATACCTACACATTTAGATATTCTAAACCATAGCTTCAAGAGTAAAACGACCGTTGTTATCAATGTCACGCGCGGTAATATATTTTGTCTCGTGAATGATGTTGCAGAGGGATTAACGAGCTTGGAGAAGTCAGGGACCCGTTCTAAACTTCCACGCGTCAATTAGCTACTGCCGTCTGTTAATACAATATACATTATAGTCATTTATTGCAACTCTAATAGGTACATGAATTAAATGAGATATACAACATCGGTAAAAATGACAAACGCCTTTAGTCTCAGTGGTTGCAGATTCTTGTAGATATGCCGCTTGATATTCCATCACACATATGTTTTTGTCTTTTAAAATAAATTTCATATCAAATCAAATCAAATCAAATCAATTGATTTGATTTGATTTGACACATTTTTTTTTTCTTTTAAATAAATAAAATAAATTTTATATCGTGCACATATATTGGCATTCACAGACTGAAGAGTTATTCAAAATGTTAAAAAACATAGATATGCGTTCATAGTACATTTTTAAACCAATTGAACTTCATAATATTTTTAGTGCAATATGTCATACTGACATACTACAATGACTAACTACTGTGATAAAACGTGCGATCGCCAGATTCGGTTACACAATTGTTTATGTATATTACAAAATATAACATCCCAACTGAAATTGCTTTACAAACCAATTCAAACGCTCTCAAAATAGTCATCACGTTACGAAATCTCGAGATAACAATTCGATAAGTTAGGCCGACCTTGTGGCAAACGCATGCAGACTTTGATCGGTTTTACGTTTTTCTATTAAATGATTACAACAACTTTACCCACCACAACTTTGTTCGCAATAACTTAGACTGAATTTTATAAGAATGCCTTCTCAAACTTCATTATTTTTACCCTTATACCCTCAACTCACTTGAAGTTATGACTTATGACTAACTAATAATACACCTCTGTGTCACGTGAACTCTATTTCTATTATTTCGAAACTAAACCAAAAGCATATCGCGACGAGAAAAAAGGTTAATCTCTCCCACTTTTAATTTTGGTTGTGTCTGTCTTTTTTGTCATACCGATAATATAATTACATAATAAGTACTTTCTAGCACTTAAAAAGATTTAAGTAGGCACATATGTTTCAGAATTTATAGTGTTAAGTTATAAAACTTCAAGACTAGATTCAATAATTAAAATATTATGACATGTATATAAGATTATTTCAAATACTATGTAGGTATCATACAAACAAAAAAATAGTTAACAAAGTAAGTTATCGTTTTCATTTTAAATTAATGATTTGCAATAAATATTAGAAAAAAATACTCATCCTATGAAATCGGTAACTTATAAACGATATTGCGTGTTTATCGAGCAAATCACGACTTTGACATAACCTCAAAGTCAACCTTACATTTTGGGGGTCACAACCTTGTATGAAGATTAATTAATAGCTGCATTGTGATACGTTTCAGTTAAATTCGAATTTAGAAAATTATAGAAATGCATTAAATACATCAATCATAAAAAGGTTATAAAAAAAACTTCCAACCACGTGGTTGCCGCCATGAACTTGAAACGTCAAACTTTTTTCTTACTTTTTTTACCATCCTGTTTTTTATCTAACGAGATTTAGACTAAAACCAGTTAAGTACCGCTGAAAAAAAGTTGAATAGCATATTATCCTTAATTTTAACTCACCTACGTTGTTTCTCCCGTAAAGATGGACACATACTAAAGTATATGACGCAACATGACCGCATACGTCATGGACTACGTATTATTGCTATCTATACATACAAATTGCGATCATCTGTCTGTAACGCCGATTTCATTTGTATTTAGCACAATGGTTCATATATTTTAACATCATAAATATTAAATTGAATTGATTGTTAACATATTGGAGGTATGTTCAATGATAATTAAAAATTTAAATATTTTAAATAAATATCTTATTCACGAAATGTTGGGAAGAAATTATTCTTTATATAAATTAATTTCTTCTACTTTTAGATTTTTTATCCTTTTTTTAATGCTATCAATGTACCTAATATGAAAACATATTTAAATGTGTATTCACAAATTATTAGCTTAAGGTTTATTAACCTGTTCGCTAGTAAGTCCTAGATTTTGTAGGACTAAATTTTGACTATATTTTTTAATACCTTTCCAAGTTTACATATAACATCCATGACCCCAAGCTGCAAGCGGATTTTCTGGTGGATCTATTAACTTAATATTGTAAGAAGCACACACCGCCATTTAAATCAAATCTCGATTTGAGTCAAATTTTTATTTTGTCATATATTTTTTTTAAAAAATATTTTATATTTGCAAATTTTAAAAGAAACCTTCCACTATTATACTAAAATAATTAAAATGTTATTTTAAGACGAACGAAGTCGGGCGTGAGAGTTTGTACGAACTCTTAATACCGTGTCAATGAATTTTAACTTTTATTGCAACCGATTAAAGTTCAGAGTCCATATAATATATCTTATCGTGTCTTAACACCGCCTGTATAATGAATTTTATAACTAAGTATTTAAGAGTTAAATTAGTTAAGCAGACCGTAGCACGCGATTCTTTAGACACATGAGTATACACGTGAATAATTATAGTGCGTCATCGTCACCGAAGGCGATGGAGCAGTGGTGGGCGTACACGCAATTCTAGAAAACTCTGGATACGATACTCAGTCGAACTGGATTGACTGGCTGAAATTTATTTCAATATTATTCACTTTAAATTTCATTCACACCACCTTTATGTTTGAAGTCCTTTACAGTACGTTTTTGATAAATGTGTACTGCGAAAGGCAAAAATATGAAATCAGTTACCATGTAAAATATTGCCTACCTGACCGTTAAAACTATTGTATCCTCCCATTTTATTATCCGACTTCAAAAAAGGAGGTTCTCAGTATGACCGGTTAGGTATATATGTATGTTTGTCCGCGATTATCTTGCGTTTGGCTTAAGCAATTTCGATGCGGTTTTCATAAGAGTATTTGTTACATTCAGGAGAAGGTTTCCGACATAGCCCGCCGGATCAGCAAGTTGAAGTGGCAGTGAGCTGGTCACGTATGTGGTAGAACCGATGACCGCTGGAGCAGACGAGTTCTGGAGAAGAGACTGCGACGCGGCAAGCGTAGCGTAGACGCCCTCCGGCCAATGGACCGACGACTTGCGAATGGTCGCTGGTGGAGGCACGTGAAAGCGGAGGACCAGGATATCTGGCGCAAAATGGGGGAGACCTATGTCCAGCAGTGGACTGCGATAGGTTGAAGAGAGAGAGATGAGAAGGTTTTAGTGCCTTAAATTTATTTAAGGATTGAATTTTTGTTATTGACTGCAGATGGCCTTTACGGCTTCACAGGGTCATTTAGAGGGCCGGTAATGAATTCCTATGCCTTCTGAGTTTGCAATGTTCATGCACGTTACCGCCTATTGTATACAAATAGGACTAGGCATTTATAAGCCAACATTATGTGTACGGGCTTCCAAGGGACTAACCGCCATCACTTAAAACAGTGTTACTATAATGATACGTCGTCGCTATTGTACAAGATAAGGCGCAGTAATATTATTGTATTACAGTTTTAAGTGATGGCGGTAGACCCTCTCAACTCTACAAATTACAATCACTGTCACTGTCTTAAGTGATTATTCTTCGTCAATACCTGTCAACAGTCCTGCAAAAAAATGGATTTACTATTGTTTTTATTTCTAGCTAACCATATGAGCAGGTGATAGTCCAAAAAACCTTATAAATGGTAAAGTTACAATTTTATTTAAAAAAAAAATATATTTATATTATTAAGTTGACAAAGTCCACTAAACATATCCATTGCCACATTCAACCAAACCTTGTTTACTTGCCTACGCAATAAAACCAAACGTCCTTCGGTACTTTTAAAAATACGAGATAACCGAGTACCGTCAAAAACAAACTATACGCGATGCCGTTTTGAATCGTAATTCTTTAAACTTAAGAGTGAAAATGCTACAGCACTGTGACGTCACAAGTGAAAACCAACTAAAAATGCGCGTATTCAAAATATTTGCATGTATATTGATTTGTTGCCATCGATGACGTCCTGACATAGTTGTGATCTTTGCATTTTTTTTGCACTATATGGTACAGTTTGTTTTTCATTTTTCAGTGGGTGTTTTAAGAACAGGTGGATTTTTTTTAAATTACTATTTTTTGTTTCAGAAGCTTAAGTTAACTTATAGATATTAGTTCAAAGAGCTCAGCGTACTGTATTTTCTAAAATTACGTCTTAAGCTCAATATTTTGTAACCGAAGCGTTGTATCGAAAAATTGTTTTTACATACTCATACTATTTTTGAAAGACCTTTTCAATGATAACCCTCTAATGACACCTAATATGTTAAAATCCGTCATCCGTTTAGGCTGTAGAAGGGAACATAGAAATCTACATACCTACATAGCACATACCTTTGAAAAACTGAACCCTCCTTCGGCAGTTGGGTACAAAGCAATGTATAAAGTTTGAATCAAGATATTATGAGGTTGAACGAATATTAAAAAGCTTAGCCCATAATGGTAAGGGCTAGACGGTTGGAAAGTTAGACGCATATTTTAATTGCGATATTTGTTCTATAATCTTATAAACAAAAACCACGTATCAGTAACATACACCGATTAAAACGGCGCAAATATTTACATTGTCTCTGTCACGCTATTATATAATTACACGCATCGTAATTTTTCGCGAATTATTTATGTTTTCTTATTTCAATGATAGGTTTGAGAGCTGACCTTTCCCCGGATACTAAGTTTTCGGGTACGGCCGCTATACTTCCACATTCAAAAATGTTTTATTGCTTATTGTAAAACATTTGTGGGATCATACCAGCCGGGGGCAAAGGGGATGGGGGAATAACGGCCGGACCCAACTAATCCTGCTACCTTAAGACACTCGCTACTCTAAAGGAGCAATGTATATGCTGCCAACCTTGGAAATAGAAGATGAAAATGGAGTCTTTTCTATAGGGCGACTTTAGACTTATTAAATATTCATTTTTAGGATGCCAGCTGCCTAGTGAAGATATGAAGACCATCTGAGGTCAACAGCGCAAAAATGCATGTGAAAAAAATGAAAGATAACAATTTTGAAAATTCTTATAATTTTGAAATTAAGTGAAAAACACTATTAAAACAAGGAAATAAGGTCGCACTATTTCTACATCCAAATTGTAATACCAGATAATAATGGTATCCAATTGTGGGCCTGAACACATCGGTATCTATTGGTCTGCTCCCATTTAGAGGCAAGATTTTTCATTAAAGGATATATTTACAAAAGGCATGTCTTACTTTATAATGTAACGTTTTATATCCAAATGAGTTATTTAAGTATATAATTTACAATATAACCTTAGCATCACCTCTAATTCATAACTCGTGGAGCGGCTTATCTCGCTTCATTATAATAATGGACAAATACAATAAACAATAAAAGTATTATGATGGTGAGCGAAACATAATAGAACTTATATTGAATATACATTAATAAAATATAACAAACAATCGAGCCAGCTCTTATTGTTCCAGTGCAAGATAGGCATTACTACAAAGCAAGGCTTCAGACTAAAGTTACCGACATAGCCCGCCGGATCAGCAAGTTGAAGTGGCAGTGGGCTGATCACGTATGTCGCAGAACCGATGGCCGTTGGAGCAGACGAGTTCTGGAGTGGAGACCGCGTCTCGGCAAGCGTAGCGTAGGACGCCCTCCGGCCCGATGGACCGACGACTTGCGAAAGGTCGCTGGTGGAGGCTGGATGAGGAAAGCGGAGGACCGGGATATCTGGCGCGAAATGGGGGAGACCTATGTCCAGCAGTGGACTGCGATAGGTTGAATAGGAAGGCTTCAGACTAACCCAACCCGCACTGGGCCCGCATAGACGACTAAGGGTGTATAGGACACCCGCGTACGGGTAGACTCGTGCCCTAGGTGGAGACGTTTAATGAGCTGATGATGAAGGCTTCAGAAGATTGGGCAAAACCCACCACAACGCCCTTCATTATCATCCATCATCAGCTTATTATGCGTCCCCACCGAGAGGCACGATCTTACCTGTATAGGGTATATACCATCCTTGGTTTGGTGAAAACTACCGGTTTAAGAGACCTAACATCTGTCGTCTTGGCTTATGGCTGCAAGGCAATTTAGACCACCACAGTGCATAATACCGCCTCGTGGAATAGGAGTGCTATGCATTTCTCTGTTTTGGGATGAGGACACTGTAGGTAGTGAAATTACCGGGTATAAGAGACCTTACATCTGTTGTTTCGGGCGACGGGCGCAGTGCGGCATTGATGGAGAATAATAACTGTCTATCAGTTGTTGGTCTCGATTAATAATAATAATAATAAATATAAAATTCTTTATTTCAGACAATATTGGTCCGTGGGTTAGTCTAGTTAACACAAAACTTAAGAGATAGGGTTTGTAAATTAATGCCGCTCTGTCATGGTCTAGCGTATCACTTACCATCATTACGTCCTGACTGTGCTGTATACTTTGTAACATAAAAAAAACATTTCGATAGACTCTAAACTTACACGATCTTCAAATAAATATACCAAACACATAGAACAACACCCCTGTCATCGACCGACCAGCTGTTTACGTAAACGTGAGATAATCATCCACCAATCGCGTCGCTCCATCACTATCAAAATAGAACGCAACAAACAACTTGTATTTTCGACGGTGTGCCCGAGCATTTTTGCGTTATACAACAAGTGTGATGGAATATTATAAAATCCGACTATATTAAAGATGCTGAGCGTGTAGAATGTTGCCTTCCGATCTGAAGGGTGCAGGTTCAAATCCCGCCACGTACCAAATGTCTTTTCAAATTTTCGGAATTATATGTTCGTTTATCCGACGCTCTTACGGTGAAGAAAAATATCATGAGTTGTTGTGTTGGTGTTACCTGCGCAGGCCTGCGAAGACATTTAAAGGTTGTGCCTGAAGTCGGCCAATCCGCACTGGGCCCGCGTGGACGACTAGCGTATACACACTTTACGGGTCGTGCTCCTCAGTGGGGACGTTTCATGAGGTGGTGCTAATGAAAATTGCAATACTATGGAGGTTTCATTGTTTATAATTCAATTGGACGTAGCTTTTTAAGGTCTAAAGCAAACCTTATCATCGCTAGGTCATCAGTTTGGTTATCGTGGTGTATTCTTCTGATGAACGAGGTTCTGGCAAATTTTTCTTAGACTTAAAAAACGTGAATTGAAGAAGTGGGCCTAACTTCTTCCATTCACATTTTTTTAAGGTAATTTTATCCCTTCCAAGGTACAAAATTCATTACTATCACACCTGTAGTTAAGTGGGTACCATACATTTGAATCAAGTTCCCGCACCGCGTGCTTAAAAACCTTTATATCTATTAAACTAAAATATACAGTATTGTACAAAGCAATCATTAAACCTCAAGTAATAACCCTAAATCGGCGTAAACGTTACGAAAGCGTAACTTAAGTAATATGTGATAATTTCCATGGTCGGTGAACAACATAGCGTCGTATTTAGCCAACTTGTTATTCTGCACATAAATTTACCAGATTTCTAAACACTCCGTTTACACAACTACCGTGCCTAAATGGTCGAGTAAAGCGTTTGTATCGCTTTGAAGAAATTTCAACAGTAGGTATAGTTGTGTCCAAGATCCTACCCTGTGGAACTCCTAAGGTAATTGATGACATTTTTATATTTATGTTCCGATACTTTACGTCAATCGCATTACGGTTAAGGTTTCTCAAAGGCTTTTTTAATGCGTTTGTAATTCGCCACTTTAGAATATTTCATGTAAGGAAAACTAAACCCTCGCAGGAACGCACCAAGGAATTTTGAAAAATACTATTGAAATCCACATTTATCACGACAGCACTACTCTTTTTAACCAACAATATAGTACATATTTACAAAATGTAAAACACAATTTCATTTAAGTATCACTATAATGTATTTGCATAAAGAAAGTTGAAACCCAGTGCTTCAAGCCTCTGTGCATGGTTAGCGTAATTAAAATTCGTGCACGCACTATACGTTAACCTATTGTTTTACTTATGTACCCAAATACTCATAACATAAGCAACGAAGGCGTTAGATTAACACGAGTATGCATATTATATTTCTACCATTCTCAATAGAAAACATTTTTCAACACAGTTTTATATTTTTTTATTTTATGGTTGGCAAACGAGAAAAGGATTTACCTGATGGTATGTTATATCGCGCCCCATGGACACCTGTTACTCTGATGGAGATAAGGTGTGTTAAAAAGGTAATGTACTGAATGTCACCAAATAAAAATACCATGACCATGATTCCTCAACCCTTAACATGACACTCTCAACTTGTTGATGACCTTCACGAACCATTCCTTAATTAATATGCCCTTATCGTTTCCTTCCGACCACCTACCCGCATCGGGAAACTAGGTAAGTATGTCAGTAACTGATGGCCTAACAATAAACGACTTCGCCCTTGAATCATATTACTTAAATAGGTATATTTGTCATCCGATACAATAACAATCAGATGCCTTACAAAATTATACTAAAAAATATTAATTGTAAATATAAGATGTTGTATTTTTATTTGTTCGCTTATATTTATGGAGAGAACCATTTCACATAATGGCAAACGCTAGTAGTGGGTTCAATTTCCAACATTTGTTTGTGTTAGTTATTCATGCAAATGATTTATACTCGAGTCAATCGAAGGTTGCGTGTATATTTTTTATGGAATATTATTTAAATAATTATACCAATTATATAATTATGCTGAATTTGTATCGCTTAGGTATATTGTTGAGCAAGCTGGTGTCGTCTCATGAAAAGCCTTAGAAGCGTAATTGCAAATTATAAACGATATTTAGAAAGCGTCCGATTGTCGACGTGCGAACCGAGTTTCACAATACGCACTTGCGCTTCTTAACGATTTATTGTTTTAATTGTGTAACCGTACGAGGTTGATGCTTGTATTCGCGCCACTGTGTTGCTATGCAAATACGGGGTACCGCAAGGCTATAAGCTGGGGCCGCACATATTGTGTCATGACAGCTGCCGTGTTGTTCACGGCACATTTTGGCACATCCATATGGCTAGGATCCCGTTACGCGGACAGTTTGGTGTTAAACTCAGAGTGCTGTCACATTGTATTAATGTAAACCCCTACGAATTAAACTTAAAACGTACAAACAATACACTAATAATCTAATAATGGTCTCATGCGAAGATTACAATTTCATTATTGAATTGATAGATTTGTATTATTGAGTATTTGTTAAAACTTAAATATTACTGGGAAAAACTCATATTTTAAATGAAATTTAATTTTTTTACTTATAATGATATCAATTAAATTGATAAAAATTTCATCCATTTGTAGTTGATGTTCCCCCGTATCCGGACTAAGCGTTTTGCATCTACTTTCATTATGCGTACTGCAAATGAATGGAATGAGCTACCTGCATCTGTGTTTCCGGCCACATACAACCCAGTGGCATTTAAAAAACGAGTGAATAGCCTTTTCTGGGCAAGCTCGCTCCATCTTCGAGCACGTCTCATCCATTAGGATAGTCTGTGCCCAAGAGCAAGCTCATCATAATTAAAAAAAAAAAAAGAAAAAGGTAAATAAATAATTTCAGTTAAAATATAAATGCCTACCTTTTTGGACAATCCATGAATCATGCTTTTACTCGCCGACCGTTACAAATGATAACAAAAGATAGTTGTTGAACCCTGATCTAACAATTTTAATTGGCATTACGTTGGCAATTCAGAAGTTACTGTAATGACAACATTTATTAGAGCAACTGACAGATTTTTATTAAAATTGGCAGATTTTATCTTAGCCAATAAAAAATTTTTTTTAGTAAAATTTTAATTTAAAAATAAATTAAGTTATTAATGAGGATTAATTAATGATTTCTGTACAGCACTGTAGCCCCGCTTTTCCTTAGCCAAAAACGCACAAGTATAGCGAAACTTCGCACAACATTTTTAACTTACGTCCAAAAACATGATGTATACGAGCCTACCTCAAATCCAGTAGCTCGCAAATAGGTAAACTGGTATAAAATGGTCTCTTTGCGATCTAACGGTAAACGGACACAAGTTCACGCTAACTGACGCCAGTAGTTTGTCATTTTATGGAATTTATTTGGAGAACGGCACGACCGAGAACGTAGCGACAGTGACTTATAGTTTTTGACATAACCACCTTAATTTCACTTTGAAAACACGATTTAGCAGTTAGCAAACATACCACCTGGCGGAAACATAACAGATTTTAAATACTTGTGAAGAAAGATTTAAATAAATATCTGTTGAAACTTAGCTAAAAGCTACCCTAAAATTTAAATAATAAACTATATATATGAAGGAACAGGTATGAGCGAGTTCATACTTCCTGTTTGTATGTCCTTTGTATTGCAAATTTGGCGGCGGTTATGACCATCAAGAAGAGCTGTTTGGTCCCTAGTGCCTTATAGGATGTAAAAAAGATTCAACTCGTAATTGAAATAAAGGTAGATAATTATCATTGCTTAGTACAATCTGGATCGTTCCAGAATATTCCGCGACAGACACAAACTGGGTCAAAAAATGTCGACTGTTGTGCGTTATCAAAAAAAAACGTTACTTAATATAACGTTACACGTTATTATCCGAGCAAGCTGGTCAAGGTGGCGTCATCGGTTAATTTTTAACGGCATAACGTGAACTTGACTGCTCGGGCCTCAGTTAGTTCTACGCCAAGGATTATTGACGGACTCAAACAGTGCCTTTCTGGGCGAAGCTGTTTTGAAAGGATGATGTCCGTACTAGTGTTTTGATTATAATAGTGACACAATAATTAAGTTATTCAGCCTTTGCATGATATATTGGTATTATATTTCCACTACAAACAATTAAAGAAAACCCTACTAATTCTGATAAAGGTTATACGTCTTTTCACGAGTACAGACTTTGTAAGGCTTCACGATAATTTTTACTCAATGCCTCTTACCTGGATGGACATAAAACGATATACAATAGATGTTTTATTGTTGTTTCATCTACAAATTATTACAGTCACGGAAAGTATGGAGCAATAACTAAACTTCATGTCTATTTTATCGTTAAGATTGCATAGAAAAAGACATTTTTAGTCTGCGAGTGATGATTTTATCTTCAAAATATTTGTCATTTTTCTATGGGGCTCTAGAATGGCATTCAATCACTATTTATTGACAACGTGGTGTGTCAATGAGTCGAGATACAAATAGATTAACGATATGGTTAACAAATACATAAAACCTTGTAAGGCAGTCGTTTGATTACAGTACGTCACCTTAAACTTAAAAAGAAATAGCACTCCTGTGGCAGTCGGGTAAAAAGATTACTTTTACGTATTTTCGTTATATGGTCAAAACCTTTGTATTTTCTTACAATCTACTGATACTTTGGGACCTAGGATTGCACCTTGTAGGACTCCAGCCAACCCAAACAGAAACAGGACTGATTTATGATTTATCTGACGAAGGCATTGTTCAAATGTAAGTATATACCCGAAACTGATAACAACAATTGTATAATAAAACCGTTTTGTGTGTAACCGTACTCATTTATTACAACAAAGTTGAAAGTATATGTACATTTCTTAAAACACAAATGCTAGCGCGATGCAAAGTACACCTAGCGCCATCTGTTAGCATTAAACTAAACTAATTTAAATTAGACATCCCGCCACCCCAAGGACGATACAGTCCTTGATGAACAAAAACAAAGTTGAAGAAATAACAGTAAATAATAGTAAATATAAATCTATTGCGAAGAACCATCCAGAGGCAGAGGACAAAGTTTAACGACAGGTCTCTTAAATTTTTTGTTTTTATACTGAAGGGTTACAACTCTAGTAATTCCATCTGCACCAGGATGTTTCTCAACTACACGTCCCAAAAGCCATTTACCAGGAGGAAGGTTGTCATCTTTAACCAAAACAATCGTACCGAGATTTATATCATTACACCTCTCTGTCCATTTGTATCTGTTCTGCAGTGTGGTCAAATATTCCATTTGCCAACGATGCCAAAGATCTTGTGTAAACTTTTGTATTAAACGCCAACGGTCTAGTGGACTTAGTTTGACGTTAGTGAAAGACTCCTCAGGTACGGCTGCCGTTGTTTCTCCAATTAAAAAATGACCTGGTGTCAAGGGAGGTTCATCATACGATGAGCTAATTAAAGTTAGTGGACGAGAATTAACAATTGACTCTATTTGAGCTAGGAGAGTAGAGAATTCTTCAAAAGTAAGCCAAGTCTGGCCAATGACACGTTTCAAATGATGCTTTACAGATTTAACTCCAGACTCCCAGAGTCCACCAAAGTGAGGGGAATGTGGAGGTATGAAATGCCAATTTGTCTGATCATTTGCAAGAAGTTCCGCTATCTCGGATACCTTTTGAGATTTACTATTTTTAAAAGCTAGATTTAGATCTCGAGAGGCACCAACAAAATTTGTTCCACAATCACTCCATATATCGCTACAATGACCTCTACGGGCTGTGAACCTTCTAAATGCAGCTATAAAGGCGGCAGAAGTTAAATCACTAACGACCTCCAAGTGAAGGGCCTTTGTTACAGTGCACACAAACAAACATATGTATACCTTACAGGTTCTCTTACATCGGCCAGGATATAGTTTCAAAGTAAATGGGCCGGCAAAATCGACACCACTTTTACGAAAAGGTCGATCGGGTTGTACTCTATATGCAGGCAGATTTCCCATAAATGGAGCATTAGAACGAGCGCGTTGTTTAAAACACGGTATACATTTGTGAATAACAGATTTGATTACATTCTTGACTCTTAGTATCCAATATCGTTGACGAATGTAATTTAATGTAAGTTGATTGCCACCATGCAAGGTTTTCTGATGAGCATCAATCACAATTAGTTTAGATAAATGACAGTTATTACTTAGGATTATAGGAGATTTCAGATAAGAAGAAACTTCTGCGTGCATGAGTCTACCACCGACTCTCAAAAGTTGATCACAATCAAGGAAAGGGTTCAATGTATACAATTTACTCTTTTTATTCACTTGGTTGTTTTGTGACAACAGTTCAATTTCATCTTGAAAATAATTGCGTTGTGATATAATGATACAAACTTTAAAGGCATTTTTAATTTCTGATGTTGTCAAATAAGAAGATAAATTTCTTAAAGCAAGATTAGTACGTTTGACTTTACAGTTTTGAATAAATCTCAAGCAATAAGCAGTGACACGGATTAGTTTAAAAAGATTTGAATATCTACTTAAGTGAGTATCAGCAAAATCATTTTTAATTAAGCAAGTGTGAGTTTGGATTTTTGTTTTTAATTCCAATTTAGTTTCAAGTATCTCAGTTTTAGAATTTATAATTTCAACAGACTCTTGTAAAAATGTAGGGCCATTCCACCATAATTCAGATTTTTGTAGATCAGCAGGGTTTAAACCGCGAGAAGCTGCATCGGCTGGATTGTTTGCAGAGTCAATATGATACCATTGACTCCTGTTAGTGTAAGTTAATATCTCTGCAGTACGGTTTGCAATAAAGGTAGTCCAGCTATTGGGAGTTTTTGTTAGCCATGCTAGAACTATAGTGGAATCCGTCCAAGCAAACACATGCTTATTCGCAATATTCAGTTCATTCATAAGAAGCTTAAGCATCCTGACAAGTAATACTGCACCGCAGAGTTCAAGGCGAGGCAAAGATACTTGTTTTACTGGTGCAACTCGCGTTTTAGCTGTAATTAGGCGTACATTGACTTTGTCAACATCCCAAACTCTGAGGTATACAACACAACCATAAGCTGCGCAGGAAGCATCACAAAAGCCGTGAAGTTCTACCTTAGTGGTTGAACTTGAAACATAAAGCCAGCGTGGAAACTGAATTACCGGCATGTTTGCGAAATTATTAAGGTAAGTCAGCCATTCAGTTTTCAATTCTGGCGTTAACTCATCGTCCCAATTTAAGCCAGCTAGCCAAAGCTTTTGCATAAATATTTTGAGTCCAACTACAGCTGGCGCTAACCAACCCAGTGGATCAAAAGTTTTAGCTATAGCGGATAATACATTGCGTTTTGTAATAAGCTTATCATCATGCGTAAGATTCATTCCTTAGTTCAAAATTGTCGGTCTGTGAATTCCATACAATACCCAAAGCCTTAACTGTTCCTTCTACTTTAATATGAACTGCACTTTTTAATTCTTGATTTTGAATGGGAATACGAGAAAGCACTAAGTCACTATTAGAGGACCATTTATGTAATTGAAAACCACCACGATTAAATAGTTCTGTTAGACGACTTTGAAGCTGCAGAGCGTCATTTTCCGAAGATGTTCCAGTCAGTAGGTCATCCATATAAATGTCAGATATGACAATCTTTGATTCCAAAGGATAATCATCAGATTCGTCTTCTGCAAGTTGATGTAGAGTGCGCATTGCCAGAAAAGGTGCTGAAGATGTACCATACGTGACGGTGAGTAGTCTAAATTCTTGTATAGGTTCACTGGGAGAACTGCGCCATAGTATTCTTTGTAAATCAATGTCATCCTTAGAAATCAAAATCTGTCTATACATTTTTTGTATATCTGCCACTAAGCATATTTTATGCTGTCTCCATCGAGTTATTAAGTTTCGAATATCTTGAAGTAATGGTGGACCTACTAAAAGTTCCTCATTAATTGACTTCCCTTTTTCAGGTGCAGCGCTTCCATCGAACACTACTCTCAACTTAGTACTAATACTGGTAGATCGAAGAACGGCGTGATGAGGTAAGTAATATTTTAATTTGTTAGCTTTAAGCTCATTTTCAGGTACAAGTTCCATATGCCCATGTGATAAATATTCATTCATAAATTCTGTATATTGTTCTTGCAAGTGTGTATTATGTCGAAAACGTTTTTCCATTTGTTGCAAGCGATGAACAGCCATAGGTTTAGAATCACCAAGTTCAGTCGGAGGAGTTTCTTTGAAAGGTAAGCTAACTATATATCTTCCTTCACCGTTCCGAGTATGCGTTCTTTTAAAGTGTTCTTCGCATTGAATATCCAACTGTGACATAATTTTGTGCTCTGGAAAATTCTCTTCTATTTCCCAAAATTGTCTCAGTAACTGATCTACTTCTATGTTTGTGTGAGTAACAATAATGTTGTTGTGTGTTTGTAGTTCAGTTTGTGATATCTTTCCAGATATTAACCATCCCAAGCAAGAATTGAGAGCAACTAGGGAGTTGTGTTTGTGCAAACCCTCTTCTATGATTTCAGAGTACACGTCGGCACCCAACAAAACATCAATATGTCCTGGTTTGTGATAATCAGGATCAGCAAGATCTAGATTCCATGAAGAACACCAGGCGTCTCGTGAAAGTTCTCGTGAAGGTAGCAAAGAGGTAAGTTTCTTTAATACGTATGCTTTTACATTTATAAATGGAGTAATCTTCTTTGTAGAGTGGAATGTGAATTCCACCATAGCTTTTGTAGTAACGGATGTGGAGTTAGATACACCCTTGATTTTGCCATTCACAGGAATACGGTTCAAGCGTAACAATTGTGCAGCTTCTTCAGTCAGAAACGATGCTTGTGAGCCTTGATCGATAAGAGCCCTCAAAACGTGAGTAGTACCATGTTTAGTTTCAACAGCAATCCGAGCTGTAGGTAAGATTACTTGACAGCTTTGAGTTTCAACTTTCATGCAGACGGTGTTACAAGACTGCTCATTTTCATGATCTTTCGGCGTTTCAATCTTATTCTGGGACGAATAATGCAGTAGAGTGTGATGGCGTCGGCCACATTTCTTACAGTTTGTGCTCTGTCTGCAGTGAGTTACACGGTGCCCCTTTATAAGACAGTTGAAGCAAATGTTGTTGTTCTTTACAAATTCTTGGCGATTAGATAGGTTCAACTTGGCAAAATCTTTACAGTGACATATAAAATGGTTCTGTGAACAGTACGTACAAGTGCTCTCTATTTCGGTTGCGAATGTTTTTACGTGTGTGACTTTCTGTGTAGGTTTTCTATAATCATTTACGTGTGATGTATAAACCATTTCCATAGTACGAAATCTTTTTTCTAGAAAGGAGGCAAGCTGCGTAAATGTAGGTACATCAGTAGAGTTTTCAAGCGAATGTTCCCACAACTTATGTGATTCACAATCTAATTTACCGACGACTATGTGTACTATTATCGCATCCCAGTGTGTTACTTCAATGTTTAGGTTTTTAAGTGAGTCTAAACATTGGCTAGTGGTATCTAACAGATCTTTGATACCTAGCGTAGATTCTGACAACATCTTCTTTTGATTTAGTAGTCGGTTAAGAATATTATGAATAATTATTCTTTTGTTGTTATAACGCTCAACTAACTTCTTAAATGCATCATCGTAATTGGCTTCTGTAAGTGTGAAATTCTTAAGCAATTCTTCTGCCTCTCCGCTCAAACAAGATTTCAAGTAATGATGTTTTTCTATTTTTGACAAAGTCGTGTTGTTGTGAATAAGTGATAGATACAAATCGCGAAAACCTATCCAATTAGTATAATTTCCATCAAATTTCGGTATTGGTATTGGTGGTAACTTCGGTCTCAGTTTAGGTAATTCAGTTGTTATATTCTCAGTAGTATTCGATGAAGATTCTTGTTCATGTTGTAAATCTTTGATTAATGTTTTCAAGATCATGTAATTATCTTCTGTGACATCAAAGTTATCATCTTTATCAAAATTACAACTCTGTATCTCTTTTTCAGTGTATTTATTTACCAAAACTTCGTAATGTTTATTATATAACGCCCAATACTCATGTAATGTTTCCAATCGTGTTTCTAAATAACCTTTAGTAATCTTGGATCGGCTACATTTCTTCGTATTAGTAAGTAATTTAATGATCTTGTTTGTTTTATCAACTACAGTTGCAATTTGCGCCTTAACTTCCGACATTGTATGAAATGTTTAAGTCCAAATTATTGCAAAATTATTCTAAGTCCAAATTATTGCGAAATTTTTCTAAGTTCAAATGAGCGCAAATTTTTCTAAGTCAAAGTAAACACGGATAATTCTAAGTCCCGTAACACATCTAAAATTTTACAAGTCCTACAACTCTCACTGAATGTTAGGTTTACTCACGACCCGTCGAATGTTCAAGTTCCTTGTCACATAACAACACTTTGTCATTTCACAACACTTTGTCACTTGCACTTTTCTTCACGACTGTATCCGAAAATCGAAGGACCAATTATGTATAATTAAAACCGTTTTGTGTGTAACCGTACTCATTTATTACAACAAAGTTGAAAGTATATGTACATTTCTTAAAACACAAATGCTAGCGCGATGCAAAGTACACCTAGCGCCATCTGTTAGCATTAAAGTAAACTAATTTAAATTAGACATCCCGCCACCCCAAGGACGATACAGTCCTGATGAACAAAAACAAAGTTGAAGAAATAACAGTAAATAATAGTAAATATAAATCTATTGCGAAAACCATCCAGAGGCAGAGGACAAAGTTTAACGACAGGTCTCTTAAATTTTTTGTTTTAACAATTGAATCTGAAATAAATCAAACTGTGTACCAAGTGAAATCATCTTCTAACAAAATCTAACAGGACCATCAACAAGACAGTCAGCCATTTTGTAACATAGCGTCTCCAGCCACACAGATGCTCCACTTTCCCGCCAATAAGACGCAAATAGAAATACCAAATTAGAACGCGTTTATTAGACGCCATATTGTTTTATAAGGATCGAGATTATATAGTGCAAGGAGAAACTTAACGATGATTTTAAACGGTCAGTGTATATTATTATGAATTAAATTTACTACACTGGTCGAAATAGTAGTTACATTAGTTCCATATAAGAGAGATAAAGAAAGTTGCATATTAGTGGCTGGCATATTGGGAAGCTGAATAAGAAATGATGGTGTGTGTAATCAAGTCATCTCAAAATATACTCACTAAAAAATATAGTTTTTGAACGTATTTTCAAAGCCATGGCCGTTTGCCCAGAATATTTTTTGACAGGCATCCGTGGGAGACACCTGAGGTCACCAGAATTTGACTTACCTAACGCATACTTTATGCGAATCAAGTAACATTTGACCTTGTTGATTTTGGCGAAGCGCTATTAGCCTGAGGTCGGGTAATTTGTTATTATTTAATGATCTTAGTGAATGTACTGGTTTTATTTTCAAGACTCTGCTGCTGGCCGCAGATGACCTTCACAGCTTGAAAAGGATAAGAGTTAATTACTTCAATGGTAGTTTACCGTATTAAAATCCTCATAAACAGTTCGTATAGTTTCATAAGTGAAGAAGACTACCATTACGCTCACATGAGCCATACGTGATATGAGGTGAGTGATACGCCTGCCCATGACAATTGCAGTGTTGAAGGAAACCATGAACAACATGACCCACCACTCGGGCCCAATGCGGATTGGTGGGTGAACAAGACTACCATCCCTAGATAAAAGCCGGGACCGACGGCTCATCGACCCGAGATAAGATTTTGTAGTCACCCATCCAACGTAAGTCAAGCGACTTAAGCTATTGTCAACAATGTCAACCAATCGTATCCGCTACGCCAAATTGCTTTTGATGAATTTAATTAAGAACACTTCATTATTAAATAATCTAGGTCATCATACTTCAGCCAAATATGTACATATGTACACAGCTATGCAATGACGCAGTCCGTTATTGCGCACAAATTTCATAACAAATAGTAAAGATGTGGCGAATCGAAGGTCGCTTTCGCATATAAACACCAATCAAAAGCCTGTCGAAAATCCATAAAGTTTACAAAACTAACAGATGGTCAAAGACTCGCTGAGGTTGTCCCCACGAATTATATTTTTATTGTATTTCTGCGAGTAAATAGGTATTCTTTATAGGCCACATAGGAACAATTATACACAATTATATAGGCTCAAACTTTCAGAACAATTCTAGCAGAAAATACAATACGGCAAGTCACGAAAAAGATGTGGTCCCAAAAATGGCTGTTTTGCGATATGTTTTATGGTATAAGTGAACGGGACCGTCAACTCACTCACCTGGTGGTAAGTGATACGCCTGACCATTAAAGGAGTATTGAACGAAATAATTAACAGAAAGTAGTCATTATTTTCCGTCAACACTGCCCTTCTTTTGGGACCAAGTCATTGTGTCGACCCTAGCCATCGAGGTTTCTCTGCTAGATTTCAGCCTTATTTTTGTGGAACACTAGTTTTTTCGAAATCAAATGATCGGTCTTCAATACTAAAGTTTGCAATCAGCAGTTCTTCAATACGGTCGCATGCCTACAAGAGGCGACTCACGTACGCAAACGAGCAGCCTCCCAGCGAGGTCTTTCGCGACAACGCTTGAATTGGGTCACGCACATACAACGTGATAACTCGATGGCCTAGTTCCATTGAATTGATTATTTATTTATCCTACTAGAATTATAATTGTGTGTGGGGATGTAGGAATGTTCCTTTATTGTATATATTGTTGAATATAGAGTGTCGGTGGCTCATTAGTGGGACGTTGCCTTCCGATCTAGAGAGTGCAAGTCCAACTGGACGAGACTAAGGTACACCCTTTACAGGTAGCCTCGTGCCCCTTGGTAGGGATGTTTAATGAGCTGAGTATGATGATAACAAAACTTTGTTTTATATATTTAGATTTTGATGCTATTAAAACTAAAATAGAAAAACTAACTACATGCAGAATCTCACTCAAAAAGTTTCCGTGGCAAAAGTCTGCCCATAGCGTCAGTTGGGAAGAAAATTTTATTGAATAATTTTGTGTCATAAATATAACAATAAGTCAACGTATGTGTCAAGCGGCTCGGACATTTTTTGGTGGATATTTTTTCGTGATTGTGCATGTAGTTATTATTTTATTTTTTTTATCGAACAGGAGGTAAACGAGCATACGGTTCACCTGATGGTAAGTGACAATGCCGCCCATGAACATTTGCAAGACATCAGGTCCCAGAAATGCGTTGCCGGCCCTTTAAAAGAGTGTACGCTCTTTTTTTGAAGGACGCCAGGTCGTATCGCTCCGGAAATGTTTCCAGAGGAAGTTCATTCCACAGTTTTGTTGTACGTGGCAGAACAGTTATTGTTTACCTTTACAATAAGAAGATATTAATTAAAAAAGCTGTACTTAATGCATATGTAACTGTGACTTAAGACCTACGTACACACGCACATAGCCTTTGATTAACCGATAGCGCGATTTATACATAAAGAAATACACTTCATTAGAATGAATTTGACAACATTTTTTATTTATAACTAGAATTGCGCCAGTTCACCTGCGCAATTGATCCCGTGGTAATTCGGGAATATTCCATAGCCTCTTTTCTAATTAAGTTAGCTATATTATTGTATACTTTCATCAAAATCCATTCAGTCGTTTAGACGCGAAGAAGTAACAATCATACAACTTTCGCGTTCATAATTTATTACTGCTTCATCGAATTCAAAATCAAGGAAGTGGTTGCTTCGTATTACCAGATGTTCGCAAACAAACTACTGAGTTATGACGTTACAACTACCTAGATCAAACCGGTTACAAACCGCCCGCCAATATTCTAAACAAAAAAACTTGCACAAGGCAGGCGAGTTACCATTATACTCATGTGTTACCTTGAATTAACTTAAGGCCTCTAACAACTTAGCATGTTTTAATACTCGCATAGTTCCGCATATGAGTTAAGCTTTCAATTCAACATACCCTGGGCTTTAGAGTGAAACAAGCAGTGTATCAGTCTCAACCTCTTGTTTCGAGAAGGTTGAAGGAAAAAGCGGAGGTGAACCTTGACCCAAAGCTGCCACCCATCCCGATTTTACCGGGATAATCCCGATTTAGTAGGCATTGTTCAGGGTCCCGACAGCTTATCGATTTGTACCGATTTTTGTTAATATGCGATAGGATCAATCGAATTTCATCATAAATAACAAACTTGTTAAAGAATTATTAAAATCAGCTAGTAACAAAAATGAAAAAGAGATTTATATGACAAACACAAAATAATAATAAAAAAAAATATTTTCTTAGACTATCATAATATTATGATTGGACAATAATATTCTGTATATATAAAGGTAGATACGCCATTCGTGCCTCAAAAACGAACCGCCGAAGGGAATACAGTTGTAGGCTCTGGATGTGTTTGTGTGCTTTCACTGCATTCGGAACACTTTTTTTCGATTGTTTTGTGAGCATATTACGAATCTATACTTTTTTCATCATTGTGATTGGACCTAACTTCGAACGTCACTGACGGGTGGCCGATCGTTCCAATTTGTTTTCCCCTAAAGGTGGCAACCCTGCCTTCACGAAACCATTAGTGAAGGCCTATGTTTAGCAGTGGACTTGTAAGACAAAAGCTGATCATGGATGTATTCAAGGCGACAAGAAATGCAAAATAGTCGCAATAGGTCTTTCAAATGTCCATGGGCGGCGGTGTCACTTACCATCAGGTGAACCGAATGATCTTTGCCTCCTGTTAATAAAAAAAAAGACGCATTTTCGAGACCGCCCGTAAAACAAAGACAAAATAGGCAAGTACCACTTGTTAGTACTTAGGGTTTTAGTTTGATTATTTTCTATTGCCATAAATAAAAGTTTAGTAGCGGCATATAATACATTTGTAACCCCTAGTCATGCCATGGGTGCCGTAGGAGGCAGCTTAGGGAAAAACAGCAGAGAACGAAAAACAGCGTTCTTTAATTACATATAAAAAAATATGACCCATTTGGTGTAATGGTTGAGACGTCAAATACTACAAATAATTCCGGGTTTGATCCCCAGGCATTACAAACATTCGTGTGCGTCTGTTTGTAGTGGTCTGGGTGTTTCCTATGATTATATCCAAACGCCTACACTATCGATATGTACGCTCTATGATGGATTTCTTGCCAGTCTTCTCAGCGGAATAAACTGTCCGAACCAGTGGTTTTTCACACTAGTTTTTAACTTTAAAATATGTCCTGTAAAGATTTAGGCCCGTATTCTAAAACTAGACTCAAGCGTTGATCTTGCCTTAAATAGTTAGAAGGGATGGCGCTATTTATCGTATATAGAGCTATGTCTTTCTAACACAACACAACTTAAGTAAAGATCATGATTGAGTCATGTTCCAGAATACGGGCCTTAATTGAATAAAGAAATTGTTGAGTTGAATGGACTTTTGTAGAAGGTAGAAAAACCTGTCCCACAATTCCCTTACAGAACGCAACAAAGACAGTTAAAATAATACTATAACGTCATTGCATAGCGCTAGTTATTTATTTGAACAGCTTGTAGCTTCTACGCAGTTACGGAAGCATATGCTCACGTAGGCAATCGCCTATACTTATAAGTGTTATGTAACAATAAGTTTGTATGAAAATTCATTAAGTTACATGAAGAGAAACACAAAGAAAAATGTTTAATTTCTTTTTTTAATTTAATTTGGCAACAAAATAGTTGTTTCATGTGATGCTATTTTGTAGCTATATGAAATCTCAATAAAAAGTATGACTTGTGTAAAAAAAATGTCTGAAAATAAAATGCATGTGCAAGTAGTCTGAGAGAGTGCACTTAGGGAAGTCATGGCTGAAACAAGCTTCAAAAGATTGATGTCTGCACGAAACCCAAACTAAAGTTTACCAGAAAACTGTACAATTAGGCATCGTTCTAAATTTCATCAAAGTTTATTGAACTTTCGCTTATATATTCATTTTAAACAAGCAAAAAATCTATCATATTGCAACAGCTGACATAGAGGAATTACTAATTACATGGAATTAATTTGTAACAATAGCTATTTCTACCAGCCAAGCTTTGTATGCCTGTGCTATGAACACCAAATATTTGTTAGTTTTCATGGAATAAATTAAGTTTACCAACTTATTTGTACAGTATTCTTACAAATATTATTTAAAAAAATAGTTTGTAACAAGAAATGAAAAATTTCTGAAAAAGTATGTCATTACGACTTCAGTTATTGTGAAACTTTGCTAATCAGTTGACATGCCCCAAATGCTTATCTGTAAAATAGTTTACTATGCCTTCAATCATTGTCAATTCGTTTCAAAAAGTTATACTACAAGCTTAAAATAATTAATTTAGCACAGATTTGTTTAATATAAATGCCAGAGTCATAGACAAGGTTACCAATTTGAAAATTGACACTGATGGAGACCTATGTCTAGCAGTGGACTACAGTACATCAAAAAGAGGTTTATGTTTGCCCTGATCAAGAACCTTCCTATCTATAACATGTCACTGAGAAACCTGTAATAACTTTTGATTCCCTAAACATAAGTTAGTTATTTGAAAACATTATAAATTTATAGTAACATGTTACAACTTTAAATGTACTCTTTGTTCATAGACAACATATTGACAGATACCCTAAAATTTTATTTATTTTAAGATACATAAAAATTACCAAATTCTATACAATATATAGAAATCTCTAGAACATTGCTAAATCTTATATGGCCTTAAAAGGTATTACAACAAACTTTCTACATATTATATCTGGGTGGCACCCTAAGTGGAAACCTGATTTCCCTCACTCAAAAGCCGTGTGCAACATCGAATATGCAAATAGCCGTAAGCATACGCGATTTTCGAGCTGAAGAAGACACTTGATGACCTCAAAACTGGCAGAGTAATATAGCTAGGTTATGATCAACGAATTTTAAAAAACCTACTACTAATCATGAAAAATATATAAAATTAACGGGAAATAGCAGTTTCTAAACTTACCCGGATGCTTCCGTGATGATTTTTTGTATAAAAACAACCCTATGTAAGGATTTTTTCTTTTGCACTTTTGGAACAAATCAAATGACAGACAACTGACTGTATAATTCAAAGATGGCGTTTAGCCGCCGAAATTACGTCATCCAGCGGGAAAATTGAAACTGCGATTTCACATATTTATTATTAAAAAAAATTAAAAGATTTATGAGTACAAAAAATGACTCACCTCATAAAGAGAGATCTATGTGATTCAATGGGTGGTATCCGATGAGTTTTTAGCAACACATCAGAAAGTTATTCATCCGATTCGGAGGACTGTTGCCAGTTAGCTGTTGCGTCAGAAATTAAATACTGTTCAAACGCACTCATTTCAATACACTGAATCATTACTTTTAGTTTTTTCACTTTATGTGCTTGTGTAGAACATATAACTACTTATTTTAAACGCACCTGGAGTATAATGTTAAACTAATACAAGTTATGTTTCATGTAGGAACGGCAACGTCGCGTTACTATTCACCACAAAACGGACAAAGAAACTATGGGAAAGTAACAAATGTTTATTGGAGTATTTTGGTTTAGATCTGTAAAATAAACCGTTAATTCAGTTACGTAAAATAACAACCGATGCGAGGTACTGTGTTAAAATAACTGAAGACAAAGGTCACAAAATTCAACCAAAACGACTGATGGATCAAAGCTTGTTTTGGTCTCAAGTTTTTTCGCGTTGTAAACAAAGAGTTGGTGTTGCCATTGAAATAATTTTTGGTAGTTTTATTTAGAAGTTTTTAACTAACTATAATTAAATTATTTTTTTATAAATCATAACTAAATTGTTTATTTCAAAAAATAAATTTAGAGAAAATTGATGGAGAATAATAACTGTTCCAGTTTCTGGTCTCCTTCAATGCCGCTCTGTTATGGTCAGGCGACTAACCATCAGGTGAGCGTCCTGTTCACTTTGTCATCATCATCAGCTCATTAAACGTCCCCACCGAGGGGCACGAGCCTACCCGTATAGGGTGCTTAGGCATTAGTCGTCCACGCGGGCCCTGTGCGGATTGGACGACTTGAAACACAACCTTTGAATCACTTCGCAGGCGTGCATGAAGGTTTCCTCACGATGTTTTCCTTCACCGTAAGAGCGTCGTACACATTGGTACGTGGCAGGATTTGAACCTCAGCCCTCCTGGTAGGAGGGCGACAGTCCACACCATTGAGCCACCGATGCTCACTTTCACTTTGTAACATAAAATAAAAGAAGAAATTCACCACGATCTCCTTCAATTAACATACCTATTAAAAAAATCACTTTTATTTTCATGTTATGTGCATTCTGTCATATCATTGGTCAAATGCTAAATTAATTGCATCATTGACGTGCGTTGCACACACGGGCGCCGCGGACCTAGGGGCGCCGAGCGCCGCTCGCATTATGAGTTCCTCCGAGGACCGCGCGCTTGCTAGAGCCATTCACGGCACTGTTTACATAAAACCGATCTAATTAATGTTCTAAAATGAGCGGTAGCATTTAATAATAGTGACCATGTCACAGACATATTGAATAGGAAACCTTCGGCGTAGAGGAGGAACATGAAATGTATGTCAGGACCTCAATCAATGTAAAAATAATGACTTTTTGCTAGTTTGCGCTTTGGGTTATCTAATAGGTATCCGTTGCCTATTTAAGCCTTACTGGCTACCTACCAACCAAATAAACAAATTTATAACTTATCATCAAAAAGATGGTGCCCTCCTTAACATGTGAAATTTATTTGATCCTAAAAGAAATATTGTTCATATACAGCACAGCACTTACACAGCAGATAGATGTTGACTGGTAAAGAATAAATAAAACAATGTTCATTAGCACAATTTCAGTATAATTATAACTAAATAAACATAAAAATTGACATTTATAATTATGACAAGGCACGGCCATTAGTACTTGACATACATTCAATACTAAAAGGTAACAAGTAATACCTCCAACAAAATAGCTTTCATTATAAAAATACACTCCGCCAAGGTATCCATCAAAATAATAATCACATTTTATTTACAAGTTTGCCCCTTTTAAACCTAGCCAAAACTTTTTACAACCTAAAAAATATTTGTCAGACAAATATTACAAATTCAAAATAACAACAATAGAATATTGATTAATTTTCACTTTTCGATGATTTAAAGTTGGCAAAACGTTCATCATTCATTAACATAATTATTAATAACATCGGTCAAGTCAAAAGTCTTTAGTATCAAAATATCAAATGAAACAATAATATTTTTTTAAAATTAACATTGTTAAAAAATAAAACCTGGACAATCCTTAACGAAATTAAGAAACTACTAGATACTTATTCAGCTTGTAATCGGGCAACACTTAACCAATAGGAGGGAAATTGAAAAATCCATCCGTTACGTGATTTATTAAAATATTTATACATAACGAAAACATGTGCAGATCAAGTAAAATCAAACTTTACATTAATTTAGTATGATAATATGAAAATGTTTAGCAACAATATAATATTATGTGTAAAGAAATAAAAAAAGTATTGTTTACTCTTAATACATATTAAGTCATAATTATAACAGCAACTAAGCTGATTTCCCAATTTGATAATTAGTGTGGAAATGTGTGTGGAAATGAAAACTACTTATATTAAGATATATTAATGTATATATTTTTTCCTAATTTATTCAAATATTGTGATTATTTGCAGAAAAAAAATTCTCGCAGTATTTTTATTCATGAACTCGAGGGATTTCACTTGAGCGAGCCCCAATCTCGCGAGATCTCGTCTTAGCAACAGTTGAGAAACTTATTAACAAACTGTGAAAGTAAACACAAAACTATTGTTTTCTGTATGATATCAGGGCAATGAGAGGTGACAAATTAAAAAAGGGATATGAAGAGCCTTCCTTCGTGCACGATACTTATGTTTTATTTATGTTTAACTCTTCTTTGTGAAATAAGGAAACAATAAATATATTTTTAATCTTAACATCAAGTGTAAACGGGTATTAGGCCTCTACAATGATATTCTGTATATATAAAGGGATATACGCCGTCCGTGCTTCAAAAATGAACCACCGAAGAGAGTACAGTTTGTAGTCTTTTGTTTAGGTAAATGTACGCTCATTCGAAATATGTGTTTTGTGAGCATATCACGAATCCATACTTTTTTACATTATTGGGCCTCTAACCTCACTCCTCAAAACTTAGCAAAACAACGCTTACGTTGTTTAAGCCGGTGTTATATCAGGCCGAGTTTATACAGTAGCATCTCCCGATTATTCATACACCGTCTTAGATAAACAAGAAACTAACTAAATGCACAATTTCAATCAAAAACTGTCCGCGGTAAAAGACTGCCCATCGTGTCGGTTGGGCAGAATTTTCATTCATAATCACGTCGCTCGCTACATGTTATAATGACATACTAGTGTGCTTAAGCTTTTTATTTTGTTCTCTTGATGACACTTTAAGGTCAAAATTTAATTGAATTATTTACGTTCTAAGTATAACATTAAATATACGTATGTGTCGTGCAGTTCGGAAATATTTCGGTTGACTTTTCTTTGTGATTGTGCAGATAGTTTGCAATAGTGTGCATATTTTCATTATTCGTTTTTCAAACAAAAAAAGTTCTTTATAGACGTCTGTTTTAGATTATCCGGAGATCTCACCTGTTTGGCTGATTTCTTTTTTATCGGCGATATATCCTTTTCGGGCTTACCTATTATATTGTCCGATTCGTTTGGACATTTAATCACGTACTGTTTTAATGTTCTATTTGAATCTTCCTTTTTAGATTGCATTATTTTCAACCTAAATCTCTTCTTTTTTAGGCTGATTTTGACTTGCATACTATCATTCTGTACTGAGAGTTTTGTTTTACCTCTCTTCTTTTTACTCTCTGTACCGATTTTCCGTCTTCTGTATTGTATTTTAACACTATTTTGGCCATTTTTCTTTTCTTTGCTCTTTTGTTCTTTGCCTTTAATTTGCGTTTTCGAGTGCCTGGTACTGGTTCAATTTTGTCTTCCCCTAATTCATTTGTTATATTACTGACTCTATTTACTTCGTTTAAATACTGATTCTTAAAGCTTTCTACGTCTATAAATAAATCTTTTTTCTCTTGCTTCTCCTTGTTAGTTGGGCTGAACTTGATACACTTCTCTGTCTTCAGTGAACACTCTTCTTGGAACGTCTCCGGCTTTTCCGCAGACTCTTCTGTGTATTTCTCTATCTTCACCAGATCAATATTGACAATATCATCCTTCTCCGATATCTCCATGCTTGAATTCTTCTCGATTTCAACTGTTTTCTGCTTTTTCGGTGTATCAAATATTGGTATGACATCGTCAATGTTTTCCGAGACGATTTCAACGTGGGGTTTTGACGGGCTATTTGAATCATCGTCCAATACGATGACTTGTTCGTATATATCTATTGCATGAACATCCGGATCGATGGATACTTGATTTGTTTCAATGAGATTGTTTATATTTTCTGTGTTATTTCTATTATTGTCGGATTTTATTTTTATATCTTCAGGCTCGGGTTCAATTTTTGTGTCTTCAAGCACGGCCACCCTTTCCGGTGTTGACAGATTTATTTGGATAACATCATCGTCATCATCCGCTGATTCTTCCAGCGACACGATTTCCATGTTTTGCTTCTGAAATTAATTAATAATAGTTAAATATCTGCGTCTATGGTCGTTTTTTTCTAACTGACTACTGGTGTGGGCCGCAGATGGCCTTTACAGCTTCACCGGGCAATTGGCGAGCGCAGGTGGTTCTCAGCTTAAACATTTACACAACGAGCCTAAGGAGTGCTCGAGTTGTTAAAACGTTGAAGCGCTGCGGTTGTTTCAAATTAAATATCCACTGACATTCACACAGCGCCATCTAGCCCCAAGTTAAGCGTGAAGCTTGTATTACGGGTGTTAAACAACAGATGAACATACATATATATATATGGGATATCTGGCGCAAAATGGGGGAGACCTATGTCCAGCAGTGGACTGCGATAGGTTGAATAGGAATAGGAACATATATATATATTAAAATACATACATATTACACATAGAAAACACCCAGACCATTACAAACAGACAACATGTCCATGCACACAAATGTTCGTACTGCCCGTGAATCGAACCCGGAACCCATGGTGTAGTAGCCGGCGTCTCAACCAATACATGAAACGGGTCGTAAAACACACATATCTTACCGGAAACCCGTAGAACTCCTCAATCTCCTTCTTCGGCGAGATCCAAGCTTTAATTGGCTCCTTGACTTTTGGCTTGTTCATATCCGTTAGTATTTCATCCAATATGTTGCTGAAACGAAATAATTATAAAGATATTTAACTTAAAGAATAAATAAATATCTACTGACTTACTCACAGCGCCATTTGGTCCTAAACTAAGCATTTAGTCTTTAATATGGGAATCAAACGTCTGTCGTTGAGCGTCGGTGGCTCAGTGGTGTGGACTGTCGCCTTCCTACCGGGAGGGCTGAGGTTTCAAATCCCGACACGTACCAATGTATTTTCGAATTTTCGAAAATATATGTACGTTATCCGACGCTCTTACGGTGAAGGAAAACATCGTGAGGAAACCTTCATGCACGCCTGCGAAGAGATTCGAAGGTTGTGTGTGAAGTCGTCCAACACGCACTGGGCCCGCGTGGACGACTAAGGCCTAATCACCCTATACGGGTAGGCTCGTGCCCCTCGGTGGGGACGTCTAATGAGCTGATGATGATGATGGGAATCAAACAACGGATAAACATACGTATAACCTTTTTTTGCTAAATGAATTTGTTTATCCATTGTGTAGTACCCATAATACAGGCTCCATGCTTGTCTTGGGGCTAGATAGCGCTGTGTGAATGTCAGTGGATATTTATTATTATTATTTTATTATCTAAACTTCTTATTTTATTTGTTTGAATTATTACATTTAATATTTTAATTAATTTAGCTTTATATTTCTAATTATGTATTTTTTATGTTTGGTTTATATTTAAAGGTGTTAGAATGTTTGTTTTCATTGATACGATATGGATTTTGTTGTCTGAAATAAACAATTTGAATTAAATCATCATCATTCACTCATCACACGTCCCCACCGAATGCCCCTCCCCGTACGCGGGTGTAGTCGGCCTTAGTCGTCCACGCGGGCCCAGTTCGGGTTGGACGACTTTACACACGTCCTTTAAATCTCTGCACGTGCGCAGGTTTCCTCACGATGTTTTTTTCACCGCAAGAGCGTCAGATAAACTTACTTATAATTTCGAAAATTGGTACGTGACGGGATTTGAACCTGCACCCTACAGAATTGAATACTCACTTAATCATCTTCATTTTGGCGCTCAAAGGCTTAGGCTTCTTGAAGTTCTGCCTCACCTTCTCCACCACAGACGGCTCGATGTAGATATTCTCCAAGTTAGATACGCCCAACTTGTTTGCTTTCTCCATGAGGCCCTACAAATTTAAATATCATTATGAAATTGAGATGTAGTATATAAAACATGTGTTCTGTTTACCTTTACTCTTTGTAAAACTATATATAATCAATGATATTATTCAATAAAGCACTTGGATAAAATTGTTTATATATGTAATTAACATTAAACAAGAAAAAAAAATCCAAGTGCGAGTCAGACTCGCCCTTGGAGGGTGCCGCAGCAGCTAGTAACATGAAATAAAATAATCAACATTGGAAGTGTCACTCGCGCAAACTATAAAATTTATAAAAAAAAATATATTAGAAAAATCAATATCATTTTTCAAGAGTTACACATTGATACCACACACGGGCGGGTACGATGAATTTTTTAGTTTCAGTTCTATATATGGGGAACCCCAAAATATATTAATTTTTGTTCAAGTTTCTTGTCAAAACCTTATAGCGGTTCACAGAATACATAAATTTACATAGTTTGAATAGTGTAGTGCTGTATTAGCTCGGAGAAAAAAGGTGTGAAATATGGACGCGACAGACAGACAGACCAGACTGACGAATCTATAAGGGTTCCGTTTTTTGCCATTTGGTACAGAACCCTAAAAAAAGATACAATTTTTGAAAATGGCCTCTGTGCTGTTGGCTTCGGCCCCACACATGCCTTCCAAAGGACCGGGCCACTATTTGCCCCTAGAATCTTAAAGATTTCGAAAGCATTACATATACACACATACATATAGATAAATTAAATTGTATTTTCAGAATCCAGCCTCCTCGTCTCTCCTGCATTGTTGCTCGACAGGGTCGATAAGGTCCTTTATTATTTCTAAGTCCACCGTGTAAATACTATGGAATGCAATAAAAAAAATGAGTAATATAATAATAATAACACCTTCTCGATTAGCTTCATCGGTGAAAACATCTTGTTCTCGATACCTTGGAGCACCGTTTCCTTCTTCACTTGCTTCGTTGGTGTCTTTAGATTCAACTCTTGCCTACTTGTTGTGATGTTTGTCGATTCTGAAATTTATGACGGTATTTGTAATATTTTAATTTTTTTTTTTTTGTTGGAAAAGTAGCGTCTGTAACATTTCATTATATTAAATTCTACCTTGTGATTTTTGATCTGGTTGAGACATTCCTGAAGAATTCCCCGTCGGCCTGGAATCAGAAAACATACTTTACCACCATCATCATCAGCTTATTAAACGTCCCCACCGAGAGGCACGAGCCTACCCGTATAGGGTGATTAGGCCTAGTCGTCCAGCGCGGCCCAGTGGCGGATTGGACGACTTCACGCACAACCCTAGAATCTCTTCGCTGACGTGCACAAGTTTCCTCACGATGTTTTCCTTCACCGTAAGAGCGTCCGATTACGTACATATATTTTCGAAAACTCGAAAACACATTGGTACCTGTCGGGATAGGAGGGCAACAGTCCACAACACTGAGCCACTGCCGCTCTAAAACCTAAATAAAACATATTAATATAATTGGAATAAAATATTACATAAGTCCTGTCATCTCCATTCATCAGCTTTGAACGCCCCCACCAAGGGGCGCGAGCCTACCCGTACGCGGGTGTATAAGCCTTAGTCGTCCACGTGGGCCCAGTGCGGGTTGGACGACTTCACACACAACCTTCGAATCTCTTCGCAGGCCGTGCGCAGTTTCCTCACGATTTTCCTTCACCGTAAGAGCGTCGGATAACGTACTTATATTTTAAAAAATCGAAAACATATTGGTACTTGGCGGGATTTGAATCTCAGGCCTCCCGGGCGACAGTCCACACCACTGATCCACCGACGCTCTAAAATAAAACATGTTAATATAATTGGAATAAAATATTACAAAAGTCCTGTACTGTAATTTAACATAAAATAAATACATACCTATGTTGATACAACTGCCTTTGCTTCGTACGCCTGAGCGACATCCTCGATGGCATCACGGGCACTCTTCTACTCGACGATCTGGATTGTTCGCTCGCTATAACTGCAAATAAAAATATAATAAGCTTAATTTATTTATTAAATAATCATCATCATCAGCTCATTATAAATCGACAGGTCTGATTGTACCTAAGTCTACACAAGCATTGCCACTGTCAACATCGACCAATCATAGAGCAGAATTATTTGCCGAATTTGAAGAAGCGTATAATTAAACTCTCTTTTGTGATTGGTCAAAACTTGTATAATCTTGCGAATGGATATTCGTATATTTATAAATTTACCAGGAGACGTTTCAAATAAATAAATTTACGTAAATGAAGGCGTAAAATAATACAATTTATTTGTAGCAGAGAATCCTGCGAAAAGTTATAAATTTCCTAATTATTTGCCTTGGACTCATAAACTTTTATAATAAACTAGCTTTTGCCGACGGCTCACACCACTGGACGGAACGGGTTGAAATGTTTCATGCAGTGGTAGATGTTTACGTAAGGCATCTCGGCTTGAGAAGACTTGAATTAATTTGATTGATGATGATTATGATGACCCATTTCGGTGTTGCCGGGTTTGAAGAGGTTATCGATGCAACACCAAGGTTCCGGGTCGATTCCCGGGCAGTACAAACATTTGTGTGCATGAACATGTCTGTTTGTAATAATCTGGGTGTTTTCTATGTATAGTAAGTATGTATTTACAAAAAATATGTATATAAGTATGTATTTACAAAAAATATGTATATAAGTATGTATATCCGTTGTTTAGTACCCATAATACAGGCTTTACGCTTAACTTGGGCGCTGTGTGAATGTCAGTGGATATTTATTTATTTATCTAACCCCAAGGGGATAAAACAGGGGATGAGAGTTCGTATGAAACTTTGTCAACTTTAAACCGATCAGGCTGAGACATTGCATGCATAAAGCAACTATGACGTAGACATCCCCTGAGAATTTCCCTGAGGATTTATATTAAATCTACCCCTCTCTCTCTCTTCAACCTCTCGCAGTCCACCGCTGGACATGAGTCTCCCACATTTTGCGCCAGATATCCCAGTACTCCGCTTTCCCCATCCAGCCTACTATTAGAATATTTACTGTGTATGGATTACTGTCTAGACTTTTGTTTAACAGACAAATAGACATCAAGGTACCAATTCGCTCAGTTCGCATCTCTCAATTATTAGTGCCAGGAACCAACAACAATGTGGCCAAAAATTCCCCTTTATTAAGGATGATGCGATTCTATAATAATTATATTGCTCTCACACTGACATCTTTAACTGTTCATTATGTTCACTCAAAAAATCTATTGTGTAAGTGTAATTCATGTCAATCATTTTTCGCTGTTCCGTTCATCTTTGCATGTTTGCTATTATTTGTTAAAAATGCTGTGTACAATCTGTAATTGGGATATAAATTTAGAAAGTTACGTCTTATGCTGTATCACGGATGATTTAGTTTATATTCTGTTGTTGTACCTTATAAAATAAAAATACAAAATAAAATAACAAAAACCATCAATATGTTATACCAATGGCAGTAATCTGTTTGGCAGCAATGATGTGAAAAAGTATGGATTCGTGATATGCTCTCAAAACAATAAAAAAAAGTGTTCCGAATGCAGTGACAGCACACATACACATATTTCGAATGAGCGTTCTCTACCTAAACAAAAGAGTCCAAACTGTACTCTCTTCGGCGGTTCGTTTTTGAGGCACGGATGGCGTATCTACCTTTACATATACAGAATATCATTGTTTGGCAGTAATATATTTTTTGACATTCATAAGTGTTTTATCTACCGCGTCTTGGCAAGCGTAGCGTAGGACGCCCTCCGGCCCGATGGACCGACGACTTGCGGCCGGTCGCTGGTGGAGGCTGGATGAGAATAGCGGAGGACCGGGATATCTGGCCCAGAATGGGGGAGACTTATGTCCAACAGTGGACTGCGATAGGTTGAAGAGAGACAGAGAAGTGCTTTTTGTAAGCCTAATTTGAAATAAATGGATTTGTCTTTGTGTATCATAAATAAATTCCTATATATTACTTCTCTCAATACAAGTGGCCAATCCGTCGAGGTCCTCAGGCGCTGCGGGTGTACACGTGGTACAAACGAACCGCGTCCGCGTACACCCAGATTCAATTAGACACTGCGGATGGGCGCCCAGGCTGCCGCATAGCAGACACAGTTTTATGTCCCATGGCTGTGAACATATACATTGTAATGAAACTCGGTTTGATACTCCAAATCCTTGTATTTCCCATGAACTTATAGTCAGACAATCGATTACACAGATTACATACTAGGTGGTAGACTCGATAATGAGTCGTCTAGGTAGGTACCACCGCAGTGCCAGATATCGTCCCGGGAAACACGAGTGTTATGCACTTTTGTGTTTCGGGATGAGGGCACTGTAGCTAGTGAAATTACCGGGTATAAGAGACCTAACATCTGTCGTCTCAGGTGTCGGGCGCAGTGCGGCATTGATGGAGGGTAATAACTGATCAGTTGTTGGTCTCCTTTAATGCCGCTCTGTCATGGTCTGGCGTATCACTTACCATCCGGTGAGCGTCCAGACCGTCCTGTACACTTATAATTAATCTGTTTTCAACAACTAACTGTTGTAACTGTCACTTTTTGGCAGGTAGTTGATGTAATAAACAAAACATAGGTTACTTTTACTTAAGCAAACACTTTTTTTATAACATAGGGAGGCAAACGAGCATGCGGTTCACCTGATGGAAAGTGTCACCGCCGCCCATGGACATTTGCAACAGCTGAGGTCGCAGGGATGCGTTGCCGGCCCTATATATAAGAATACGCTCTCTTTTTGAAGGACGCCAGGTCATATTGTTCCGGAAACGGTTCCGATGGCAACTGATTCGACAAATTAATCGTACGCGGCAAAAAATGTCGACCACAACGAACTGTGGAAGACCTCCAAGTATCCAGATGGTGTGGGTGAAATCTGGAATTCTGCCTCGAAGTGCGTGAGTGGAATTCAGCCGCAGGAACAAAGAAAGAAAGAAAGAAACTTTATTCAAATAAATCTGTTACAGATACTTTTGAATCGTCAATTGTTATTATTATCATATTTTTGTGACTCTTACCGCCGGTTCGGAATAAGTTAGATCTTCGAGAAGAGCCGGCAAGAAACTCGAGTTTTAATCTTTTTATATCAGTGGTTACAGTTTTGTCATTTACCTACACATAGCTTTACAATAATTTATTACAAAGATTGTGTAACTGGAACACTAAGTGCAAGACCAACATCTTTATCCGATAAATATTCTTCTATTGTATAGTACCTAACCTTTTTTCATGAGGGTTTTTTTAATCTTTAATTTAAACTGGTGAAAAGGCAATTCGGCAAGATTTTGTGGTATTTTATTAAAGAATGTTATGGCTCTTCCAACAAATGATTTCCCTACTTTACTTAGTCTAAGCCCAAATAACTCGTCAGAATACTCCCCATGATATATGCGGTAGAGGATGCAGAGCGAAGCCACATCTCTACGCAAACCCAAAGGATGAAGCCGATCGGAAAGATCCTGATCGTTGATAATTCTAGCCGCTCTTCTCTGAATGCGGTCAAGTGGAAGAAGCTGGTACTGGGGTGCCCCCGCCCACAGGTGAGAGCAATATTCCACGTGCGGCCGAACTTGCGACTTGTAAAGTTGCAAGCGATGGTCCGGCACGAAATACCGCCTCGACCTGTTAAGCACACCGAGCTTCTTTAAGCGGCCTGTGGATGGACTGTGCCAAAAGATCGCTGAATGCTCTTCGAATTCAGTACAATAACATTTTTAGGATGTTGTTGGGACTTCCTCGTTTTTGCAGTGCATCTGGCATGTTTGCGCAGGCTGGAAGTGGACGGATTTCCGGCTCCTGTTAGAAAAGAAAGTAGCGTCACATGATCGAGTCGAGGGAGTGACAACAGCATCCTAAGGGTAGTGGAGATGATCCGCATGCACCTGTGGTGAAGCACCTTGTGCAAACGATGACAGAAACGGCATTTACTCTGCATCCGGTCAATTCAGCGGGTGCCTTAAGGTACATGATTTGATAAGATATTTTTAACATTGCTAGAAATATCAACACCAAGAATTCCGATACTAGTGAGGGACTAAGGGGAGTATTTAAAAATTTGGGCGATACTGCATAGGGTGTCGTTTTTGCGGTAAAAGCACAGAATTGCGTCTTTTTGGGGTTAAACTGCACTAGATTGTCTTGACCCCAATCGGAGACTTGATTAAGAGAAGTGTCGACCTCAGACACAATTCTGTTTCGACACTCTTCGACGTTTTCCCTAGAAGAACTGGCACGGCCGGTATATAAGGCATCTCCCGTACTATCGTCCGCATAGCAATGAATACCGTTAATTTGCAGCATATCATTGATATGCAGAAGAAATAGCGTTGGAGATAGCACACAGCCTTGTGGGACACCAGCGTTTATAAGTTTGGAGTCAAAGCATGCACCGTCGACAACGACTTTAATACTCCGATCTGTTAAAAAGCTTGTGACCCAATCGCACAATTTTCCGGGAACCCCATATTACGGTAGCTTAGCTATAAGTGTTTCGAAATATAAAGCAATGTTTTTACCACGCGTCGCGTAATCTGCGCGCTTTTAGGTTATATTTTACAATAATAATTCATTTATTCATTACTTTATTTTTATTTACTGCGAGAGAATATTATCTTATAACGCGGGTAATGCCGCGGGTAACAGCTAGTCATATATAAATCTGAAGCACACTCACCCGCCATCGGTATCAAAGTCCCGCCCGTTCTCACACACGCACACAGCCACCGAGCAGCTGATCTCTCTTTCGTATATATCAGAGAACGCGTTTTGCTCCAACTCCCATGCTGCGTCCCTGGGAATAAATACACAAAATAGTAAATTTAAAAACTAATTATTTATTATATATAGAAATAATTAAATTTATATATTATAATTATCGACTAAAATAACGTAGTTACAATAATAATTATAGTAAGTTTTCTTAAGTGTGTCAAGCCTCTGAGCATAGATCCAAAAAATAGTTTTTAACAAAAAAATACCGACATCCATACTAATATTATAAATGTGAAAGTATCTCTGTCTGTCTGTCTGTTTGTTACGCTTTCACGCCTAAACGGCTGAACGGATTTTATTGAAACTTGGTATGTTGATAGAAGGGTAACCTAGAATAGGTTTTAGGCTACTATTTGTCCCGTTTTCACCCCCCAACTTCCCTAAAATGGGGGTTGGAAGTTAGTATGGAACATTCCGCAATTTTTGTAGTACGACGCTGAAATTTGGTATGCGGACTATTTATCAGACGCGAAAACATATAGCATTTTTTTTTCAAAAATTCACCCCAAACCTTCAAATAGGGGAGGAAGTATCATATCCGATTTTTCGCAGTTTAAGGTAGATTTAGTAGAAGGTAACCTAGAATAGGTTTTAGGCTACTTTTTGTCCCGTTTTAACCCCCCACTTCCCTAAAATGGGGGTTGGAAGTTTGTATGGAACATTCCGCAAATTTTGTAGTACGACGCTGAAATTTGGTATGCGGACTAATTGTAAAGAACGAAAAAAAATGGCATATTGACATGACGAATCTATAAGGGTTCCGTTTTTTGTTGCAGTGTTAAAATTATTCTGTTCTGTTACCAGGAAAGTGGAGCCATGTTATCCCGACTTTAACGCGGGCGAAGCCGCGGGCAAAAGCTAGTCAAACATAAAAGCTACAAATAATCTTTCATAATTTTGATGTCTCTATATAGCAGATGAGTTTGTTTGGCACCAACATCAAACTTATGAAAGTTTATTTTTAACTAACTTCTATACAGGAGGTTCTCAGTTTGACCTGTTATTAACTATTTTGTTTGAAGGTGGTCATTTGTTAAAAAATCTTTTTTTTTACAATTTCGAGTTATTCCTAGTAGAAATAATGCAATGAAGTAGTAGTCGCTCTGAGTCGATTTTTAAGTTTAGTTTCTTTGGCCTACGTTCATAAAACCTTACATCCACCTCTTTATCTTAGAACCACCTCTGGAGTATCCCTTTCCTACAAAAAGAGAACCATCAAAATTGGTTCATAAACGATGGAGATATCCGCGTACAAACAAAAAAAGGAGTTTTCATTGATTTCTCTGGTCTCCATCATCAGACCGACTTCTTTATCTTGGAACCACCTTTGAAGTATCCTCTTTCCAACAAAAAAATAGTCATCAAATTGGTTCATAAACGACGAAGATATCCGCAAACAAACATAAAAAAAGCATAAATACGGTCGAATTGAAGCTCTTTTTAAGGGTTCCGTAGCCAAATGGACAAAAATGGAACCCTTATAGATTCGTCAAGTCTGTCTGTCCGTCCGTCCGTCCGAATAACACAACCCCTTTTTTCTCCGAAACTATAAGCACTACACTATTCAAACCTGTACGTATATGTATTCTGTGAACCGCTATTAGGTTTTAATAAGAAACTTGAAAAAAATTTAATATACTTTGGGGTTCCCCATACATTGAACTGAAACTCAAAAATTTTTTTTTCAACGTACCCCCGTGTTTGGTGTATCAATGTGTAGATCTTTAAAAATGGTATTGAGGTTCCTAATATCATTTTTTCTATAAATCGAATAGATTGCGCGAGAGACACTTCCAAATTGAAAAAATTGTGTTCCCCCCCTTCTAATTTCTAAACTATGGGGTTCATAAAATAAAAAATATATATGATGTACATTACCATAAAATCTAACAACTAATTTAGTTTGAACGATTTCTGATGTGTAGTTTTTTTATACGTCATAATCAGTGAACCACTATTTTTCATATAAAAGCTGTAGTAGGTGCCTAAGTAAATAAAAATTATTATATTTTATGTTATTTGCTGCTGCGGAACCCTCCACGGGCGATCCCGACTCGTGGATGGCCAACTTTTAAAAGTCGGTTAACACTCGGTTAAGTGACTACGACTTTGGCGTGAGACGGTTTCTTTGCAGGATTCCTTTGTCCCCTTGAGAAAGGCTTCCCCTTGGATAAAGGTTGTCTTGGCCGATTTGGAAGTCTTTAAATAGGCTTCGAACTTTGACAGGTCGGAGTAAGTACAATTCGACCAATTCAATTTAGACTTTTTTATAAGTGTACAGGACGGTCAGGACGCTCACCTTATAGTCAGTGAGACGCCTACGCCTGTACTGCCCGGGGATCGAACCCGGTACCCTTGGTGTTGCAGTCGACGTCTCAACCGCAATATCAAATGGGTCGTCATACTTTATAATAAATATATTCTTTGTATAATGAGTAAATGATAAGTTATCAAATATTTGAAAGTATTTTACCTATCCGGCACGTAGAACCCTTGCTCCAGCACCGCCTGGTAAAAGTTATCCTTGTCGTTACACAGAGGGCACTTTATATAATGCATTCCCGCACTCAACGCCATTTGCTGAAACAAAAAATCATCATCATGATCAGGTCATTAAACGTCCCCCCCTCGGCCCGTCCCCTCCCCGTGGCGGGTGTAGTCCCCGCGGGCCCAGAGCGGGTTGGACACGCACACGCACTACCTTTGAATCACTACGCAGGCGTGCGCAGGTTTCCTCACGATGTGGAAAACATTCACCGTTAGAGCGTCGGATATTTTAATTTTTTTTACTTCTCAAATTTTGTTACAAGCATAAACATTTTTTTTTCAATTAAATTATTTGATTTGATATATGTGATAGTGCTCATAATGTTATTTTTGGAAATCGTTTAATGTTCCTCACATGACAGGCTGAGGTTAGTGTGGGGACCAGGGTAAACCTATGAAGGTTTCATTGTAATGTTTTTCTGAATAAACAAATTTATTATGTTTATTTTTTTATTAGTATATATTACCTGAACACAGGAGCGATGGAACCAAGCGTCCCTCGCACAGCAAGGCGGCCAGAAAGTCTGCGGCGTTGGATAGCATTGGACATCCTCGTAGCATATAACACATACCGTTTCCGAACCAGATCTGTAAGAACAGTGTTGAATTAGGGGGATATATGAATAGGGGAGATCCATGTACAACATTGGACTGCGATAGGTTGAAGAAGAGAGGGGCAGTAGCGTGCACAGAGATTATAAGTGAGTTTGCAAAGTGATTGATATCATCAGCTCATTAAACATTCCCCCGAGTGCCCCGAGCCTACCCGTACGCGGGTGTACAGGCCTTAGACGTCCCCGCGGGCCCAGTGCGGGTTGGACGACTTCACACACAACCTTTGAATCTCTTCGCAGGCGTGCGCCGGTTTCCTCACAATGTTGTCCTTCACGGTAAGAGCGTCGGATAACGTACATATATTTTCGAAAATTCGAAAACTAATTGGTACGTATCGGGATTTGAACCTCAGCCCTCCCGGTAGGAAGGCGACAGTCCACACCATTGAGCTCTACAGCCATCTATATAAGTAAAAGAAAGAAAGAAAGAAAAAAGATTTATTGACCAAATACAAACATTACACTCATTATTACATACATTAAACAATACAATCGAAACATTCAACTATATTATTTTATATAGGAAGAAAGTAGTTGCACAGATCACAAGTAAAAAATAAATACATATAAGAAATAGCTATAAATAACTGGTAATACATAATAATAAATGCAATGTCGAGTGGTCAAAAGGACCCCGTCTCAGCATGTGCTGGCGTGCGTTGGTGGCACTATAAGTGAGTGACACTTATCGCCAAAACAATAAATAACTTATATTTTTGACAAATTGAGTGCTATTGATGACAACATATGGCCTATGGTTCCAAATCTGTAGAGGGAAATGGGCGAATAAGTGGGAATCATTTGATATGTTGCCGATTTTCCGGGTTCTCTGGACGCACAGGGTATGCACTGCTTACTCGCATATATGGAGTACACGCCACCGGAGAGGGGTACAAAACTTGTGTTGACGATCCATGTGGTGTAATGGTTTAAGTATGCTACTGCACCCTGGTTCAGTTTCCAGGTTCGATGCCTGGTCAGTATTTTTGTGAATGAATATGTCTGTTTGTATCGGTTTGGGTGTTTCTATGTATATATAAGATAATAAACTAACCAGATGCACAAACTCAGTCAAAAAATGTCCGCCGCAAAATTGTGTCCATCGTGTCAGTTGGGCACAATTTTCATCTATATACACGTTGCTAGTCAAAATTTTAGTGAATAATTTTATTTCATTAATATGACAAAAAAATCCAGCGGCTCAGACATTTTTTGGTTGATAATTCTTCGTGATTGTGCATCCAGTTAGTGTATTGTCTAAGTATAAGATGTATTTATTTATAAAAAAAAATATAAAAATTAGTTTAGCACCCCTATTAAAGGCTAATATTCAATTTTGGAATAGATGCCGCTGCATGAATGTCAGTGAATATTTATATATATATATATATCGTCCAAGCCGTGTCCGGCTACGGCGACTCCTATGTGTCTAACCCAGGTCGTTGTTGTGATAGGCTCTAATGTGGCTAGCAAAGCCAAACTTCGATTTGAAAGTTCGGCTACAAGGCGAACAGAATAACTGTCCAGCAGAATTAAAAGTATAGTTGTAGGAAGGCTTCGATCGATTCTTCCGCATTTGGCGTTTAACGTCAAGATATTCTAGACGCTTCTTTTCATAAACTTTCACGTTTTTGTGAACAGTATTACGCCACTCCGCTCTAAGACGAGCTCGCTCCTCCCAACTATCAGGCGGAATACCACAAGCAACAAGGAACATTTAACATTTATTTAAAATTAATATTTATTATTTAATATCTATCAGCAAGTTGAAGTGGCAGTGGCTGGTCACGTATGTCGCAGAACCTTGGTCCATTGGAGCAGACGAGTTCTGGAGTGGAGACCACGTCTTGGCAAGCGTAGCGTAGGACCGAGGGACTGACCACTTGCGGCCGGGCGCTGGTGGAAGCTGGATGAGAAAAGCGGAGGACCGGGATATCTGGCGCAAAATGGGGAAACCTTTGTCCAACAGTGGACTGCGATAAGTGCGATAGAAGAGGAGGTTATGCTATATATATTGATTTATTAAACGTGACTCACCATCCCCAGGCACGGTTTCCACGCGTTCCTCGACAGGTGGCGCTGTTTTACTCTTCGACGCTTTCATTCTCAGTCTCACTTTTGCCATTACATTATCTGTCACCTTCTGTTTCGGTCTATGGTTCACGCAGAACGTTCTGTAACAATGATTGTCTATGATTTTCTATATGTATAATAAAAAAAACAATCAAAAAAACTTTATTCAAATAAATCTGTTACAGATACTTTTGAATCTTCAATTATTATTATTATATTTCTTATGACTCTACCACCGGTTCAGAAGAAATACTACTGATTGTTCCAAGAAATATGATAAGTATCATCATCAGCTCATAAACATCCCCAATGAGCCCCGAGCCTACCCGTACGCGGGTGTATTAGCCTTAGTCGTCCACGCGGGCCCAGTGCGGGTTGGATGACTTCACGCACTACCTTTGAATCACTTGGCAGGCGTGCGCAGGTTTCCTCACGATGTTTTCCTTCACCGTAAGAGCGTCGGATAAACGTACATATAATGTCAAAAACACATTGGTATGTGGCGAGTTAAAGACATCCTTACTTGTAATTCCCATAGAACAGTGATACGGCGTTCCTCTCCCGGCCGCACGGTAGGTGAAACTGCTTTCGACATTGGCTGATCGAACAACCCATGTTCGCGCCTAACTTGCCGCAATACGAACATCGCTGGAACAAACAAAATGTAATAAATATCTTATTAACAACATAAATGAAATGATGGCCAAGTTCAATTTATATGCCTCGGTTGTTGACTTTAATGACAAAAGAAGAGAGATCTAAATGGATGACAAATTAATTAATATAATTTCAGCTTATACCTTAGAATAACATATTGTAGCCTTGGATCTAACTTGGCTAGTTCTTGTATACAAATAATATTTGATGGTTAGTAGAAACTTCAAAATGATAGACAAAATATTATAAGTGGCAACAAGTAACAGATTAAGGTTTGTGTGGCAACAAGTAACAGATTAAGGGAGTTGTTTAGGTAGGTACCTCTGCAGTTCCAGATATCGGCCTGGGAAATTTGTTATGCACTTCTGTGTTTCGGGATGAAGGCACGGTAGCTAGTGAAATTACCGGATATAATCAGGCTTGGAAAATAATATTTTTTTAGTTTTTTTTATAAATATTTTTTTGTTGTTAATATAATAAAGAAACTTTTTGTGTAGCACCTGTCTCCAGTATATCTTATGCGTATTACATGTACAATTCGTCTTTGGAAACTTTTAGAAGGCTAATGTGTTACCATATAAAATATTTTGTATCTATGAATTGTAAGAAAGCTGTTTGTTTCCTAAATAAATAAGGGACCTAATATCTGATGTCTCGGGTGACGGGCGCATCATTTTCTTGATGGAGAATAATAACTGCGAGAACAACAATCTATGTTGCTCTGCGATGGTCAGGTATTTCACTTAGCATCAGGTGAGCATTCTGACCATCCTGTTCACTTCGTAACATAAAAAAGGCCCCAATTAGGGCCATCTATAAACCTATTGCAGTCAACTGCTGGACACAGTTCACCCACATTTTGCATCAGATATAAGTGACTGAGAAACCTTCAGTTCCCATAAGATAGGATGCAGTAAATACATAATAGTAAATACTTACATGCTTCTTGCATCTTTCTATCTCAGCTAAGATATCAGAGTATAAAAATCCAAACAGACCATCTGTGTCTGAGCCCTTCTGTATTAAACAACAGGACAGCAACTGAAACAGATTTAAGCATTAATAATATTTTGTAGGTTTGATAGAATATGTTAAAAAAAAATTTAAATGTGTGTGCAGTGAATAAACATAAATGAAAAAACATCCCTTTTAAAACCAAGTTAAGTTAATATGTTGGTATTGTTTACTTTTTATGGATGTCATTTGTTAACAATGATGTAAAAAAGCTGGGCAAATCAAACTCACGACGCATTAATAATTTAGTGTTGCCTTCAACGCGACTGTCATTATATAAAAATGGGCCCTTTTATATGGCAATCAAAATTTATAATAATTTATCAAATTCCATCAAAACCCTCCAAGGTTATAAATTTGAGCATGCTTTAAAGAATTTATTAATACAGAGGACATATTATAATATAAAAGAATACTTGGACAATAAATTATTGAGGATCTGACATATTATTATTAGTTTCACTTTGACATTTTAATTTGACATTTGCTTGTAAATGTAATATTTTAATGTAATTTTAATTTGACATTGTTTAATAATACTTTGAAATTGAAAATGTGCTCATACATATATAATCTAATTTTCTTATAAATTTATGCATGCATGCTTGATATTGCAATATTGACTTAATTGATTTATTTTTCTCTTTAAAAAGGTTAATTTGTAACTTAACACTTTCAACCACCAATGTTATATCAAAATGTACACTCCTGTTACAAGTTTATTGTGAATAAATAAATAAAGTATGGATTCATGATATGCTCACAAAACAATAAAAAAAAATGTTCTGAATGCAGTGACAGCACACATACACATTTTGAATTTCAAACAAGTTTAAAAGAGTACAAACTGTACTCTCTTTGGCGGTTCCTTTTTGAGGCATGGATGTATCTACCTTTATATATAGAGAACATCATCGGTTGTTATCTCTTTAACCCCAGCTGATGGAAATATCCAACAGAAACAATTTATTTTATATTGTATGTGTTTTGTATGTGATAGGGGGCAAACCAGCTGACAGATCAACTGATGGAAAGTAAATACTGCCACCCATGAACATTTGCAACACCAAAGGAGCTACAAGACGCGTTGCCAGTCTAGACTAGCCTTTGTCTGGAATTCTGGTTGTCAGTGTTAATGTCAATCAATCTGCACTAGACTATGCCCCAATCTCTCCATAGCCCCACTGTACCCTGCTTGAGACTTAAAAGACTGATAGAGACAAGATTATTGAAATGAGAACTATAGACTTTTGTGATAGGAAGGTTGAACCAATGATTTGGTGAATAGTTGTTAATACAATGAAAACTTTTACATGAATACTTTAGCAATAGCATTGAATAAAATACATACAATTAATATTGATATCCTATCATTAATAAAAAGTTTCCAAATGTTCTTTAATTTTCTGGATGCCAACAATAATATATACATATAGATATCAAACGTTTAATTAGTAAAAAAAAAACATTTTTAATAGAACAACCCCAGTTACTGGTCAATGACAACATAAGAACTGTTAACTACTTAATAATTAAATAAATGAGAAAATAATCACTTACTACGCAAAAATAATGGCATTGTATATCGCCAATGGCATATAACTTGCCGTATATTATCTCGTCATCAACTTCTCGGTGGCAAAAAGCGCAGGGCAATTTATTTTCAGTAACAAGTTTTGCAAGGATTTTGTTCCTGTTCTTACAACCTTTCCTAGACATTTTGCAACACAAAAAACACTTCACTTTAATTTCAAAATATAAATATTATCATATACTAATTAAAGACATGCTTTAAGTGCGTGTGGTATTTTTTATTTACATTTTAACACGACTACAGAAAAATCATAAGCGTCAAAACAACAGTTGTAAAAATGGCTGTCATTATTATAAAATCTGGCGGGAATCTAGGATTTGCATTCTTTCGTCTGGAAACACTTATTTAGGAATGTTCAATAGGGACATTATATAAAACCTAAATTCCATTTTTAATTTTGGCCGGAAAATTATTGAACAATAAATAATGCTTGATTTCTTTAAAATTTAGAATTTACATTTAAATGAAATAAAGAAATTATATTTGGATGTCACGTGCAAAATTGCGTACAACACTGTAGAGCTTTATCTGTATTATCTATGCTGTAGAGCCTGTTTCACAAAGAAGTCCCGCAGACATTGCGCCACTGTCGCCAGACGGAATGATACCAGCACTGAGAAAAGTATTTACCTACTTTAAATTTAAGGATAATTAATACAAATATCTAAAATGTTTGAATAAGATAAGTTTTATATTTTGTGCATTAGAGAAACAAATACATTTTAGTATGTTGTATTTACCCTTTAACCGGCGCAGTTGCTTATATTCAACAGACAATAGATTTTCTAATGTGTCTGGAATCACGGCGGTAAATAGGGCAAGGCTTGAAATGTTACTTTTCATACATTGACGCATTGTGTTTCTGTAAAGTTGATGTACGATTGAATATTGGTATTTAAATATTTTACTTTTACTCAGGTTGCTCCTGCAAAAGCTAAAAATTGCCTATTTGCACGTCTGCAAAATGTATATGTGATTTGCAGTTTAATCATAATTTATTTATAATGTTTCGTGTTTAACAATGATGTTGTGTATTGGTTTGTAACTTGTTTTATATATTTACTAAGTGTGTTTGTCTTTTATTGCAATTAAAAGATTTATCTACATATACTTATAGTATGGTTCATCTAAACTTGCCCATAATTCACTTAATGTTGGTTGTTTATTTGCATAAATGATCAAAGATGAATTTGATCGGATGCCATTTTATTACTTTTTGTGTTACTTGTATCTTTTATCTGGCCTATTAGCAATTAAATTACGAAAATAATAGTAATTTTACTTATTATAGATAGCTAATTCCGATAATGTCTTAATTATTGTTAAATGTTGTCTCTTATAATAAATTAGACTATTCAAAAGTAAAAATCCAATCAATACGGCAAAAAATATTTATATGGCAACTCTAAAAAGTACCTATTATGGCGGCGAGTCTCTTGTAAAAATGGTTGGATGGTATTAAATTACCTTTATTTTTATTCCGCTTGCAAGAATGGTTTCAACGTTGGTAAAATATCTAAAATCGATTTTTTTCACAACAATCGGTATCATGAACAACCCATATAACGCTTTGATGAAGCTAAAACTCGCCGAAATCTATTACAACAACCAAATTCATAGAATTGCAAACGACATTATGGCCGAGCTGTCAAATTTAGCTCCACAAATCGCCACGGGACGTGTTTCGTGAAACAGACTACGATATTTTAATGGGGAAAGTAGTTGTCTATGGAAGAAAATAAGTACTTTTTGATGTGAAATATGGGCAATTAGCAAAGCAACACTAAATTAGAAACGTCAAAAAACTTGAAAAAAATGCCGCATCGGCGACAATATTTTTAGTTTGTTTTTATTGTTATTTATTTTCTTTACCTTTGTGACACTACAAGTGTTCTGTAGCCATTGTATCTAGTCTAGTCCTATAGTGAAACTCGCTAGTTATTTTCTTCAATGACATAAATAGTGCCATAAAACTTACATTTGATTACTCTTTGTTTCCGAGTTCTGGTATCCTTGAGCTATACAAGGGTTTTCCTTGACGATTAGTCTTGCAAAATATTTTTGAAGCGTTCTTTATAATAAATCCTGTTCAAGGATATGCTACAAACGGCTTTGGTTGAATGTTAAATGAGCGTAAATCGCAATAGTTTAACCTTTGTTAAAATGGCTGTTTTCGTCAATATTCCTCAAGGGAATCGTCGATTAATAACGAAGAAGGAAACTTTAGTGATCCAATAAGATTCTTATTTGAAAATGTCCACGGTGCAAGAGACAAATACTATATGGCCGGCCAAAGAAACTGACTCGAAGTACGAAAAATGTCGTAACATAACTGAGGAAATTTATAAAAGGATAAATATAACTTTTCAAATCAAAAAGTTGGAGACTGGGACACAGAGTGAACTCTCAGATCATAGTTAAGTTAATTTCAGTTAGTTACCGCATAATTTACTGTTATAATGCTTCTTACAAATACATTGCAAATTTCAAGGTCAGAATTAATTTTCTTCTGTTTTAAATAACAAAACAGCACATGTGTACACATTGATAATTTCGGAATTTACAGACTGTAGAGATAACAAAAGTGTAATTAGCTCCAGTTGTGTTATCTTAATGTCAACCTTAATTTTGAATTCAAATATGTTGAACATAATTTATATATTAAGTTATAAATATAATGAGGCTGAAACTTGCAAAAAATTCTAGCAGAAAAAATGCGAGGGCCGGGGACTTAAAATAACTTGTGCCTTGAATTCAATAGAATATTTTGCAGACCAAGGCTTTTTTGCATTGGTGGCCGTCATTTACAAAAGTAAAAGTAAGTAATGTGTTATACTTAAATTTACTTTTGTAACCTAAACAACGTTAAAGACAAACTTAAAATTGATGGATTTTGATTAATACGACTTCTGGTCATAATTACTTAAATGGTGATTAAATAAAAATCTAGGAAATTTGAATATTCCGAATCAACAACCTTTTTTGTTGCATGAGTAAGAGAGGGCAAGAGGAGGTTTAAAGTCTTAAAAAAGGCATAATACTTTCTTGTTTAGTACCTATACATAGTACAACATTCTTCATTTCTTGACAAATCTGTCTTGGCATTAGCTGAGTGGCCACCAATTTGGTAGCATTATTATATATTTTAGTAACATGTGATAATATTTTTGTTTCTTTCTTTATGTCAAACTCCTTTATCTATAAATTCTTACTGTCCATAAAGAATTTATTGAATACTATATAAAAGTAAAGGAAAGAATAGAAGATCAATATACAAGCAAAAGGAATCTTTATTGTGAAATATTATATTTTAGTTCGTTTTGTTCTTTTTATTATTAATGTAATTAATATATAATTCAAAACACAAGTGACGAGTTTTAGTCCTAGTCCAAACACTTTATTTCTTTTACAAGCTTCCCCAGAAATTTGGGCTAGATAGCCCTGTGTGAGTGTTAATGGATACTTTATTATTATTATGTTTTCGAAATCCTTAAGATTCACGGGCCAAATAGTGGCCGGTCCTTGGAAGGCATGGTGGGGCCGAAGCAAAGCACAGAGGCCTTTTTTCGAATGTTTAATCTTTGTAAGTGTTACACGTGGCGGATGCCATCACAGAATGCACAATATGATACAACCCATGAGACCCGCCAGGTGTAAAGACTATTGTAATATATGGAAACTACGATACTGGGCTATGGAATTGGGTTTTGGTGGACTGAATATCTGGGTATGGGGGAGACTACGGATATTATATTATTTTATTATTTTTATTATTATCAAATGTGCTTAGGTTGACCTTTGATCAGATGGACAAATTACTCGTTTTGCACTAGACCAATATGCATTATTCTTTCACACAAAGGTTGCTGGGAAGAAATTGCTACCTTACAGTAAGGTTGACCGTAATTTTTTAAGTCACAAAGTGTACAAGATGGTCAGGATGCCCACCTGATTTTACATGATATACGTTCCTTATGTGATGTGCCTGACCATTAAAGCAGCATTAAAGGAGACCAATAACTGATAAAAACATAATATTCTCCATCAATGCTGCACTGCGCCCATCACATAAGAGAACAGATGTTAGGTCTCTCATACCCAGTAATTTTACTAGCTACAGTGCCCTCATCCTGAAACACAAAAGTGCATAACACACCTGTTTCACGGGACGTGCATAACACTTCTGTTTCACGGTTGGTGTTACCTACCTAGACGACTCAGTATCGAGTCTACCGCCCAGTAAAATGTTTCACTTTTTTTTTGTTGTTATCAGTTGTGTTGTATGATTTGTTTTTCTTACATACATTAAAGTATTTTTTTACCGACTTTAAAAAAGGATGTTCTCCATTTGATTTATCTTTATTTATCCTTTTTATGGTGGACTGCTAGTAATCCATGGGTTTGAAAATAATTTGGCATTTGAATTTTTCAACAGTGAGTGTTTTAGCCTGTCTCTATTCAACCTATCGCAGTCCACTGCTGGACATAGGTCTCCCCCATTTAGCCTGTAATGATGATGAATTATTTCCAGTGAACAAGTCGACAGCAACGAACTAAGCAACGAAACGGATTTGTTTGCGTGCGATAAGACAAGCATATCGAGTAGTAGTGACGCCGAGAGGGACGCTGGGGCTGTGAGCAAGTTTATAAACATCAACAATAATGAGGAGAAGACGAAGAAAACGATTGCTGTGTGCAAGCGGCCTAGGAAACGGTATGGGTGGATTTTATAAAAAAATATATATGTGCATATTTTATATATATATATTTTATTCATGATGGGCTTGCTCTTGAGTACAGACTATCCTTGTGGAAGAGACGTACTCTAAGATGGAGCGAGCTTGCCCAGAAAAAGACTATTCACTCGTTTTTTGAATGCCACGGGGTTGTATGTGGCCGGAAACACAGACGCAGGCAGGTCATTCCATTTATGTGCAGTACGCATAATGAAAGTACACCTGAAACACTTAGTATATAATGACGTTCCATGTCCGAACAAATAATGTTATTAGTTATGTTCGACTTAATAGGGGTAACATTTCGCATATTCGGGGTGGATATTGTACCATAAACAGGTCTAACATATAACACATTATATACATTTATATTCATATATTCGGCGCCAACCCTAATGGCGTAACTTAAAATTTCGAAAATAATTTTAACATTTTCATTTTATTCTGCTAATAAATGAATTTATTTAAAAATAACGTTCTGCTTATTAAATGTCCCCACCGAGACACGAGCCTACCTAGATAGGGTGTATAGGCCTTAGTCGTCCACGCGGGCCCAGTGCGGATTGGCATACTTCACGCACAACCTTTGCATCTCATAGCAAGCGTACGCAGGTTTCCTCACGATGTATTCCTTCACCGTAAGAGCGTCGGATAACGTACATATTATTTCGAAAATTCGAAAACACGTTACGTGGCGGAATTTGAACCTGCGCCCTCCTGGAAGAAGGGCGACAGTCCTCACCATAGAGCCACTGAACTGTAACTTATGTTGAAAAAAATAAACTGTTTCGGTTTATTTCTTTAAAATGGAATAAAAAGATTATGTCACCCATCAAAAACTAGACCCTTGCAACAGCTGCTTTACTTCCAAACCTTCATGCAAACCGTTGCAGGTTCCGTAAGCGAGTCAAGAAGCGCCAATCGAAGCGACCGGATTCGGACGTCTCCAGCGACGAGGCGGTCCCCCTCAGCAGGATGGTCGAGTTGGACAAGAAGGAGTGTGAGAGCGAGTCGCCCGAACGAGTGATGGGCGTGCCAATTGTGAGGCTGGTCAAAGTCAATGTGGGGAAGGCAGGTGCGTGAACCCATCGTTATTCTATTCGATAGTTAAATCATCATCAGCTCATTATACATCCCCGAGGGCATACTGACCTGTAGATAGTTTGAGCATTTGGTATAATGATTGAGATGTTGAGACACCAAGATCGATATCTGGGCAGTACATACATTTGTGTGCACGAACATGTGTGTTTGTAATGGTCTGGGTATTTTCTATGTATAATATGTCTGAGAGCCACCTGTGCTTGCCAATTGTACGGTGGAGGCCACCTGTGGCCAACAGTGAAAAGTTATTCCGAAGAAAAATAGAGGATTTTTTAAATGTTAGCCTCAGATTGCCTTTACAGCTTCACCTGGAATCTGGCATTCAGACCAACTCAAACAGACATTTTCATGCACACAAATGTTGTACTGCCCGGGGATCGAACCCGGAATCGTGTAGCAGTAGACATCTTAACCGTTACACCACACGGGTCGTCACAAGTTACGATAACATTGTTTTTAACGTAAAGTTGCAGAATACAAACCAAAATTGGAGCCATCCGACAAAAGGTCATCGAAGCGAAGCCAATGGGACCATAAAGTGTTAGCGGAAGTGGCGCAGCCGTTGTCGACCACAGACAAGCCGGAAGTGCGAGATAAAAATGGCGCGGAGTTGCGCAGCTGTCATATGTGCAGTTTGTCGTTTCGCGGCGAGAGAGGATTAAGGTTTGCATTGAAGTTATTATTTATCTTAAAGGCACTCTGTGCAAATATATTCTATTCTATTCACACAGCGCCATCTAGCCAAAATTAGGCTTCAACCTGTAATATGTACTAAACAAAAAATCATATGTATGTCTTTTTTATTTCTAAAAATAATACACATTTTACATGGCAACATGTTATAATTTGTATTGCACCAAATAAATATTTTCTTTCTTTCTTTCTTTCAACACCCAGATCGATACAAATAAGTTTAAAAACACAAATGTTTGTGCTGCCAGGATTTGAACCCGAAACCCATAAGTGTAGTAGCCGATGTCTTAACCCATTAACCGCCTATGACGCTTTAAGATTAAATATATTTTCTATTATTTGATTGAAGAGATAGGGAAAAATAGATGTGCAGTGGTGCAGGCAGTGTTTATATTCTGAAGAATTTCTGGTATAAATCTGCTTGAGCAAGCCCATTCATGTTGAAGGCCCAAATTTCCCCTTTCCCTTCCCAATATCTCCTTTTCCCCTTTTTTAAGGTTGGCAACACACTGATAACTTCGTCGGAGAACCGATTGTTTATGGATCGTTTATTCGTTTGCCTAGAATTTTTAGAATTAAAAATAAAACACAAAAAAAATCTAACAGATTACTAAGATAATGACATGACAATGATAGAGATCGTGGAAATTTCTATAGGAGGCCTATGCCCTTAGATTAACAATACACTAACATGATGCATAATCACAAAGAAATATCAACCGAACAATGTCCGAGCCGCTTGACACATACGTTGACGTAGTATATATTTATGATATAAAACTATTTATTGACGACCCATTTGGTGTTGCGGTTAAGAGGTCGACTGCAACACCAAGGGTTCCCCGGGCAGTACAAACATTTGTGTGCATGAACATGTCTGTTTGTAATGGTCCGGGTGTTTTCTATGTATAATATGTATGTTTTACAAAAAAAATTATATAAGTATGTTTATTTGTTGTTTGTACCTATAATACAGGCTTCACCCTTAACTTGGGCCTAGATGGCGCTGTGTGAATGTCAGTGGATATTTATTTATTATTATTATTATTGAATTTATTTGACACGTTTTGAGTATGAATGCGCATCTAGTAAGTTTATTCTGTATCTAATCCTATGTTTTGTTTCACCAGTTTAAATTAAAGATTAAAAGAACCCTCATGAAAAAAGGTTACTATACAATAGACGAATATTCATCGGATAAAGATGTGTGGTCTTGCACATAGTGTTCCAGTTACAAAATGTTTATAATAAATTATTGTAAAGTTATGTGTAGGTAAATGACGAAACTCTGTAACCTGTGATATAAAAAGTTTAAACAAGTAACTCGAGTTTCTTACCGGCTCTTTTCGAAGATCCTACTTATTACGAACCGGTGGTAGTCATTAAAAATATAATAATAATAACAATTGACGATTCAAAAGTATCTGCAACAGATTTATTTGAATAAAGATATTTTCCTTTCTTTCTTTATGCTAATAGGAAAGGAACAGGAAAGCTGAAATTTGGGACGTACTGTAACTAATTTCAGAATAAAAATTTTATTTTTATCGTTACAGACGCCACATGACAATGTCGCACATATCTTCGAGCGATTCAACGCGGACCACGAAGCCATAGACTAAAACCATAGTCCTAGACCGGTAACGTTAAACACAACACTAACTGCATTTGGGACTAGTTTATGGTATGCCATACGTTTTAGTGTATCTGTAGATAAATTTCAAGGCATCTTCAAGGTTTGAGATGATGAAAAAAAATGTGATTGTTTATGGTAAGAAGGGGGGATGATGGGTCCCTCCACGATCCGGTTAGTTAGACTAGATAGATATCTAGATTTAAATTTCAAAATTGAAGATTCATATTTATATATTACGCTATGTATAGATAATTTTTACACTATAAAAGTATAGTGGGTTATTTGTGTGATGGGATGGTGTTTGAAATGATTTGATCTGTCAAAGAGATATACAAGTCTCTCACTCGTTCATTAGGCATTATGACAGGGTCCTGGAATCGTGAGAATTATTAAATATTATTACAAATATGGACTAAAAAAACGTAGCCTGTATTTATTCAGGTTGTCAGCAAACTTTTTACAACATTGCTTTAGTATCCTAAAATAAAAAGCTTTTCCTAAAATTAAACTAGCCTAAGTTTTTTCTTATTACATCAGATACCCAAAACAAAATCCCGTCAAAAATCGACCCAGCCGTCTCAGAGATAAATATATATATTTTGGCGTTTGTACCGTATATATATATGAAAATGATGATCTGTCAAACAGATTATATATATATATATATATATCTGTTTGACAGATCATCATTTCAATAATGACAGATTTTGAATGTGTCACGCTATTCGGCTATGTTTGAGAATTGTATGAAGATGTATGTACTCGGAACTAAGATAAACCATAAACTCAATAGGTGCACAATTTCACTGAAAAAATGTCCGCGGCAAAATTCTGCCCATCCGTCAGTTGGCATAGTGATATAGTGGTGTGCTCGTGCTTTTGAATTTGTACCCTTTTAATGACGCGTTAAGGTCAAAATTTAATGAATAATTTTATGTCATAAATACAACAATAAGTCGTAACAGCGTCTCAGTGGTGTGGACTGTCGCCTTCCTACCGGGAGGGCTGAGGTTCAAATCCCGACACGTACCAATGTATTTTCGAATTTTCGAAAAATATATGTACGTTATCCGACGCTCTTACGGTGAAGGAAAACATCGTGAGGAAACCTTCACGCACGCCTGCGAAGAGATTCGAAGGTTGTGTGTGAAGTCGTCCAATCCGCACTGGGCCCGCGTGGACGACTAAGGCCTAATCACCCTATACGGGTAGGCTCGTGCCCCTCGGTGGGGACGTTTAATGAGCTGATGATGATGATGACAACAATAAGTCAACGTGTGTGTCAAGCGGCTCGGACATTTTTGGTTGTTATTTCTTGGTGTTTGTGCATCTGTTTAGTTTATTATTATCTAAGTTGATAAGTGATGAATTTTGCCAGGGTCAGCTAAGCTCTAATAAAAATGGCGTCACTTGTATTGTTAGTTTGGACGAAATATAGTTGCAAATGGCGGCTGGCTGCTGGAAGTAGGAATGTATGTGGCTCAAAATGATTTAATGCGCGTATTAAACAATTTATTTGCTGTTAAGGTAACCTTCATTAACCTTCATGAAAATTGTATACTTTTGAGAAGATACAGCGCTTATTAGCTTTGATATTCAACATTTCAAGCTTTTTCGTTATATATGTCTTTTTGTAGAAAAATAATGTTGCTAGAAAATGTCTTTTTGGATTGTCTTAGTAAATTATATGCCTTACCAAATTCAAAAATATATCAATTTGGTGCAGAATATGGCGATTAGATTGTCTAATCGAGTAAGGTAATTGTCCAATTCTACAATATGATTGTAGAATATGAAATTTTATTGTAGAATTAGTAATTTTTATTGTAGAATGAGGCAAAACGATTCGGGAAGGTCGAAATAATTGAGTAATGTTTTTATTGTGAATTTAACCAATTGGGATGTATACTGCGAAAAATTTATAACGCTGATCAGGAAATTTATTACATCCCGATACATCAAAGTATCTTGATTGTTCACTAAAACGTTTATTTTTTTTTAATTATAAAAATGTAATAAAAGTGTATCAGTTGACCAATCTACCACCATGACGTCATAGTGTTGTGGCTCCATAGGAGTTGTATGGGAATAAGCGGTAGTAAGTCGATCAGGCAGTAAACATCCCTATTGGATAATAAGTCGCCATAACTTAGTGATTGTTTAATATATATGATAGCCAAAAAGTTATAAATATTTTGCGCTTTAAATTAATGTATTGAATTATGTGTGTTGCCAATTATAAAATTGTTGTGTTGGATGTAATTTCATGACAACTGTTGGGTATTTATAAAAAAAAAATGGTTGATCCAAGCTAAAAAGCTTTTGAATCCAAAGTTACTTTATATAATGAATGAATGCAAAAGTGTTTATTCATTTTAGGTCCTTACAGAACACTTATGAATGAAACTGTAGGCGGCAGATTCAGTTAATATATCCATCTGGATACCTGTGGGGTGGGGTTAATTTCCAATCTCCTCATAGAAAAACATACTAGTTGCACAATCACGAAGAAACGTCAACCAAAAAATCCCCGAACTATACTACACATAGTTGAAGTGTTAATTCTAAAACATAAAAAAATAAAATAAATTTGAACTTAATGTGTCACTGAAAGTGTTAAAAAATGTACGAACAGACTACTATGTCATTATGACAAGTGACACGAATGAAAATTCTGGCCAACTGACATGATGGACTGCCAACTAAGCAATACAGGATAAATATACAGTGTAAGTCCTAGTTTAGGAAGTAGAAATCCTAAAATCTGTTAACATCTCTCTAAAACTCCAAAAATAAAATTGATGGTGCCACTCCATCATCATCAGCCTATAATGTTTCACTGGAGGACACAGGCCTTTCTATAAGGCTATAGGAAATGCCAAAAAGCGATCATCCAGACATTTTTCTTTATAGCTACAAACTGATTTAGTTGTCATGAAATTGTATGTTTATGATCTCCATATTTGCATCAAGTATGTGTGAGCGTGGTAGTCAAAAGCGAAGTGTGATGTTTGGTAATTGTTCACTGCCATATTGTATATTGGGTACCATAGACAAAAGTTTATGCACCATAAACAAAAGTTTATAGACCACAGACAAAACTTTTTGGACTGCAGGTCTAGACCTAAACAAAAGTCAAGAGACCCTAATATATACAAAAGTCCGTGGACCATATACAAAAGTCTATAGACCATGAATGATAATTATAATCAGATAATTATTTCCTCTTGAAGAATTGAGAATGACTTGCCGGCTCTTCTCGGTAGATTTCTACTTCTTGCCGAAAACAGATAAACCTCATAGGTTTGGGGCTATCTGGGTTTCCAAACTGATAGTAATAATATTACTGAGCAAACAAAAGTTTGTGTAAAAAAAAAAAGATCTTTAGTAAAATATGTATACAATATGTCAGTGGAAATGCTTGCGTAAAGCAGGGTCGAAAGTCTGTGATTTTGATCAGGATTATTGTGATTGTAGCATAGACCGGAAACTGGGAGGACCATAGACGATAGGAATGCCAGTCAAAAATGTTGTCTATGGGGGCGTTAGATATAGTTTCGGAAGATTTTTCAGTACAAAATTATAAAAAAAATAGGCACTTTTAAAAAAGGTTTTAATATAAGACGTGTTTGTAGTTCACTTGTAGCCGTTAAGGTTTTAGTTTTGGGGATGTTGTCTATGATATAGAGATATGTTTATGTGGTTGATGTGTTGCTATTATTTAAAAAGTTCGAGTACTGCTAGTTGTGTTTTGTTTTTAAAAGGTGCTCAGTTGGAATAAAATGAAAATGATTTTTATTATACATATTTTCTAAGAATTAGCTTAATATAGATAATAATTATTATATACGTCCCCCGGACATAGTTTTAAATATAAATGTTAAGTAACGGAGTTATATTTCATTTATTTATACTGTTTTAAGCCATTATAACCTGACTAGTCAGATGTTGTTATGTTAAAATTAAATTGTAAACTAAATTTTCTTAGTATATGGGCAAAAGCAATGACCTATCCCATGTAAGATGTAGGCCTACCATAGTTATGTAACCTAGCAGTTATTTTATTATTTACACAACATTAATAATTATTGTCATAAAATAATTACTTTTAAGCAATAAAACTGTTTTCTTCTCTTCTTGTACCATAAAAATGTATATGTAATTGGTAAAAAATGATTATTTTAATATTACAAAGAGACTACCAATTTTGTTATTTCTTTCTCTCCATTTAGGTCCAACTCTGGTAGGTCGGTCTCTTACTAAAAACTGTTAATTGGTTAGGATTGTTATGAAAGTGTCGGAAACATATCAATTTCATCAATTTGTACTATGTTCTGAAATGTTAAATTCGTCGGAGTCATGACATTTTCATTTTTTTTTTAATATAAATCAAGGAGTATTTAACTCAAGTCTTACCATGTTAATTTAAGAACTATTAACCCATTGAACGCGAGAAATCCAGATACAATATAAAATATATTGTATCCGACTTGTGTCTGCGCCTTAAGGCGTCATTGGCGGTCACTAGAAAATCTATTGTGTCCGGCGCCTTAAGCCAATGACACGGCGGTCAAAGGGTTAAATGATACGAATTGGTTTTGGTTTTCTATAGTAATCGCATCGTTTTGTTATTTACCTTTAAGAAAAAAAAATGAAAATGGAGTCTCCTAAACATAGCGACAGATGTAATTAAAAATGTTTTAGACAAAATTTTATGCTTGCCAATGATTTTTGAAATAAATTTGATTCCTAAATACATGCTTTGTTTTTTATTTCAATGGCGACCCATTTGTGTAAGGGTTGAAACGTCGGCTGCTACACCAAAGGTTCCAGGTTCGATCCTCGGGCAGTACAAACATTTGTGTGCATGTATATGTCTGGTTGTTACGGTCAGGGTGTTTTCTATGTATAATATGTATGTTAAAAATGTATATTACTATGTTTATCTGTTGTTTAGTACCCATAATAAAGGGTTCACACTTAATTTGATGCTAAGTGGCGCCGTCTGAATGTCAGTGGATATTTATTAATTTAATAGGGATAGTTTACGTCGAATAATAAATAATAAAAATAAATAAATATTTATTTAAAGCAACAGATTTTAACAATTTAGGTGTTGACTTCCTCTATTAAGTACTATAGTACCTGTATCAAAAGAAACCCCTCTTCCATAACTTAATACAATTTTATTTAACTTTATATAACATCATCATCATGCAAATACGTACACAAAATAATTTAAAATTAAATATAGTCTAACATTGTGTGTGTGTGTGTGTGTTGAGCGATCAGTATGTATTTTGCATGTAAGGTCATGAACAATATATTAAATATACTGCCCAGACAATGATTTTATGAAAAGTTCTGTAATATAATATTTCTATAATATTTCCTTACTCCAGAGCCATTTGCGCTCGCCGTTTGCAAGGTGTAACAGTGAAGGTTACGGCTAGCAGGAAGAAAGAAAAATATTTTTTTGTGCATTTCAAATTGCGACAGCGAATGATCATACCGAAAAAAGCCTGTTTGTAGATATGTGGATACCATAGCCAGCTGTACTAGTATTCGCCCTTGCCGAGATTTTAATGCAGTGCGAGGCAATATGTTATTTATTGCTGTTCCATGCCAGATGCGCCCGCCTAACTCTCTTGGTTAAGCCTTAGAGCCCGGAGTATTCCTTCGAGCCTGAGAGACATCTGCATTGAGCATAGATATACAGTACATCTATTTCTATAGCATTCGGCACTTGCCCCACTCAACAAGTAATAGTGTATCTCGGTTGCGCAGGTCTTATCGAAACTCTGAAAAATTAATGACTATAGTAAAAAAATACTTCTTTCCCCACTTTCAACTCATAAAAATATTAAAAATAAACATGAACAAAAACTGTAAATATAATTTATGCAAAACACATTTGTTTGAAGTGTCTTCGATTTGTGTAAAACGAAACGTCATTATGTCATTGTCAAATTTGTCAATCAAAAAATTTGAAAATTTGGAATAACGTCAACGTTAAAATTTGTAAACAATAACCAATTGTAGTTGTAAATCATTTTCATTGAATTATGAAGTTGAAATAAGTAGTTTAAAAATCACATGAATTGATTTGCTAAATTGTGTAAAGATTCCAATTTTGTAGTGTTATTTTTGCTATAGTTACAGTTATATAAAAAAGTATTCAAAATGCAGCCTGCATCTAAAGCAAGTAAGTTTTAACATTTTACCGATATTTTAAATGACTCCTTACTATGTTCTTGCCCTGTCTGTGAATTGCCCTGTCTGTGAAGTGTATTACAGTAAGAGTATTTACAGAAGAAAACCAATTTAACAAACAAAGATCATTTATTTTTGGTAGATATAGTGTAAATTATAATGATGATTGTTCTCATACCAGTAATTAACATTATTAAGCATTTATAAGCAGGCTATGAATAAACATAACCATTTTCTTCATCTCTTAGTAATCTAAACATATAAAGCATGGTACTAAATAATATAACTGAAATGATAGCCAGGTATTATAATTTAAAAAATGTTAAAAAATAAGTAAAACATTTATTGGCCACAAGTTAACAAATAAATAATACAGAAGAAACAAAAAATATACATAAAACACAGAACCCAGTGGGCAATCAGGTGCTGTAGTGTGTGTAAGCAACCTCCCTCACACATAGACATAAGTTATATATAAGCATAGTGGTAAGCAATTGGATACATTATTAATACATTGGCTTTCAACAAAGTACTCTTTTATTTACATCAACTGGTCACAACCTCAGCATACACTGCAGTAGTATAACCCACTGCAGCACTGGTATTCTGGTTGTACCTGCAGCGAGTGAGTGTGACAAAAGATAAGCAATATACATATTAATGCGCAAGCAATATACATATTAATTAGCGAGCGTCGGTGGCTCAATGGTGTGGACTGTCGCCTTCCTACCGGAAGGGCTGAGGTTCAAATCCCGACACGTACCAATGTATTTTCCGAATTTTCGAAAAATATATGTACGTTATCCGACGCTCTTACAGTGAAGGAAAACATCGTGAGGAAACCTTCATGCACGCCTGCGAAGAGATTCGAAGGTTGTGTGTGAAGTCGTCCAATCCGCACTGGGCCCGCGTGGACGACTAAGGCCTAATCACCCTATACGGGTAGGGTGATTAGGCTCGTGCCCCTCGGTGGGGACGTTAATGAGCTGATGATGATGATACATATTAATGATGTTCCTGTATGAAAAATTATCTGAAATGTGATTAATAATAAACTTAATATGACATTAAGTTGTAGAAATAATAGAAAAAGTCAGTAAATGTTCCATTGTTTATTCATGTTCATTCTTAATTTCGTTTTGCTTTTTTTCAGAAATATCTGAACTTCAGAGTGTAATGACTAAAATGACATTGGAAGTATGTTGTGTGGCAGCTCTACCAGAGTTTGGGGTGTGTATAAAACTTTTGTCATAGTCAATGCAATGATTTGTTTAACTTTGATATCTAGGTTAATTGTAAAAGGCTGTTATTGCATTTCATTTGGTGTTACTTTCCCTCAATGACATTTTATTTAAGCACCTTACAACTCTTTGTAATTATGTCATGTCTTGTACATTCTTAAATGCTTAATTTTGACTTTAAAGGTAATTAAAATGTCCCGAATTTAGAAATTATATTTATGTTTATCTGACACGGTGAAGGAAAACATCAAGAGCTTCAAAGGATGAGACGGAAACTGGCAAAAAAATGAGATGGCGATGACATATTAAGACTAGGCCCAAAAAAAGTCTGTTTTCAATAGAATATGTTCATATATATCTTAATGATTTGCATGTCAAAAGTTATAAACAAAAACAGCCTTTTGGAGAAAGAGCCTTTTTTCGTCCTTTACCATCGCATTTCTTCTGCAAAAATTTTTCTGCCTTTCAGCCTCATATTCAAAGGTTGTATGTGAAGGCCAATCTGCACTAAGCTTGTGCGGACGACTAAGGCCTAATCACCTTTCACATGTAAGTTCGTGCCCACATAAGGAAGTGGAGATGTATATGAGCTGATGATAGTAATTAAAATAAGGCAAAGTTTTGTTATATACTTATTTACCCTTTGAACGCCAGGAATCCAGACACAATAGAAGTTGTACTCAAGAGCGTCGGTGTCTCAATGGTATGGACTTTTGCCTTCCGATGGGGAGAGCGTAGGTTCTAATCCCACCACGTACCAATATGTTTTCGAATTTTGGAAATTATATGTACGTTATCTGACGCTCTTATGGTCGAGGAAATAGCGTGAGAAAACCTACGCGCACCTATGGAGAGATTCAAAGGTTGAGCGTGCGGCCAATCCATACTGGATGTCTAAGGCCTATACACCCTATACGGGTAGGCTCGTGCCCCTCGGTGGGGATGGTTAATAAGCTGATGATGATGAGAATTTCTACTGTTGCCCATTATCGCCCAACAGTTGAACCCCATGGCGTTCAATGTCTTTATCAATTTTCAGATACGTTGGCGCGAGATATCACGGGCTATCCGCAACGCGAGACTGCCGATGACGTCGGCGAGCGTGGCGCGCGTCATATGCCGCCATGTTGCCAAATCATTGCCGTCAGAAGACGTCGAGGAAATACTGTCACGGTTGAGGCTAAAGTGTGAGTCTCTATTATTCTCTTATGCCCCATGATAAGCGCAAGCTTGTAGTTAGGGTACTAAATAGCTTATAGCTAATAAGCTTCACGCTTAACTTGGGACTAGATGGCGCTGTGTGAATGTCAGTGGATATTTATTAAAAAAAAAAAAATAACTGATAAACATAATATATTTTTTTGTAAATACATACATATTAGACATAGAAAACAGTCAGACCAAGACAAACAGACATATGGTTGTCATAGATAAAATCAGAAACAATACACAAAGAACTAAAGTTGGATTGGCCTTGGAGCAGATGACTTCTGAAGTAAATAAATAAAATAATAAAAATTCTTTATTGGTTTACAATCAATTTCTTATTTCTAATCGTGGGAGTCTCCTTTTAAGCATTAAAATTGCCTGTAACAGGAGACACCGCTTCCTCAAGTTTTGCTAACTAAAATAAAGTAAAAAAGAAATTCACATGTCAAAATCTGTACATATAACCACCCCATTCACATGTAAATAGTAACTTAATATTACAAAAATATAGTTATTAAATATATGTATTGATACACATGCATATAAATACATACATACATAATATAATTATATATATATATATGTCTATCTGTGTACGTGATATACGTATATATATATATCTGTGTACGTGAAGTGCAGACCTTGTGTTGGTAAACGTAGCGTACGACGCCCGGACCGATGGACCGACTTGCGGGGGCCGCTGGATGAGGAAAGCGGAGGATCGCATCTGGCACAAAATGGGGGACATCGTCTTCTACCTGCTGATGAGCAGGTAGAAGACGACCCATCTAGTGTAACGGTTGATACGTCGGCTCAAACACCAAGGGTTCCAGTTTCGATCCCAGCAGTACAAACATTTGTGTGCATGAACACGTCTGTTTGTAATGGTCAGGGTGTTTTCTATGTATAATATGTATGTATTAACAAAAAACGTACATAGGTATGTTTATCAGTTGTTTAGTACCCAACTACAAGCTCTTCGCTTAATATGGGGCTAGATGGCGCTGTGTGAATTTCAATGGATATTTATTATATTTCTTTATTATCGAGGTCTTGGGCCACTTGCAATCTTGGGGTCCTAAGCTGCAGCCCAAGTAGCGCTTAGTTAGACACGGCCCTGAAAAAATGAAATTGAAAATTGTTTATTCAGTTTAGGTCCTTACCGAACACTTATGAATGTCAAATGAAGCTACCACTGGTTCGGACGGCAGTTTTCCACTGAGAAGAATCCAGCAAGACACTCAGTAGACACTCCTTTCAAAAAATTGTTTTTGCGCATTTCTTATAAAAATTTAAATAAATGTAAAAGTAATTTATTTTTACATTTATTTAAATTTTTATAAGAAATGTACAATTTTATTACAGTCCAATTGTTATGAAATTAATTGCCAATTTATATTAATCCTTTTAATTAATTTTTTATCTCAATGTGATGCTACTAACATATTTTTAAGTTCACTTTTGTTAGTAACCATAAATGGATCATTGTTATATGTGAAATAAAGAATTATTATTTTCCTAAACTATCTTCGTTTCACAGCTCAAAGCTGGATTAACCTGTACTACGGGTTTTCACCAAGTAATCACAGGTTTGTGGTGAGTGTAGAAGTGGGTACTGCGTTCCTGTCGTAAAATTCGCTTCGCTGCAAGCAAGACTTTCCTAACGTATTACACGTATTAAAATGCGCTTTTGTAGGTTTATTAATATATTTTTTCAAGGTTTAATCAGTTTAAGCTTGGTGAATATGGTTGGGGATACCGAATGGTGGAAATATACCTATGGATCTATGTAACTTCGATTGGTCAAATTTCGAAATGAGAAAAGAATGTATTATCTTTTCGAAATCCCTAAAGATTCCTGATATCATGGTATCCAATAGGTGCCGGTTCTATGGAAGGTGTGTGGGGCGAAGCAAAGGAGGCCTTTTTTCGAATGTTTAATCTTTGTGAGTTATATATTAGTACACCTACTTGTGATGATATATGATTATTATGGTGGCGAGCCAATCGCGAAGTGCGTGTGTAGGTGCCTGGCGCGAAGTACGGACGTCGCCAGCGTGGCCGCGAACTAAAGATCCCTCGAGATACGACAGCGCTCAGCACTGGACGAGTCCGAGGACCTATAAGATCCGGAGTAGATTGCGTAAACTAGCTTTTTATTTTAATAAATCAAATGAAAGCGTTGGTGGCTCAATGGTGTGGACTGTTCGCCCTCCTACTTCCGTACATAAATTCTTGCTTGGTAACATACAACTCTGACACCTTTGGTTGGCGTTGAGACGTCACCTGCAACGACTTTGAATTATTTCGCAGGCTTTTCGCAGTTTCGCTTACTATGTTTTCCTTCACCGTTAAGAGCGTCATCTACATATCAAATTCGAAATTGTCTAAAAACATTGGACTGGTCGTACAGTCCACACCATTTGACCACCGACGCTAATTTTTATTTACTGCTTAATTAGGTAATTTTTAGGATCACTTAATTTTTTCTGGTGTATACTGTGCCTCCACTGGGAGCGTGAAAGTTCAATCCCGACACGACCAATGTATTTGAATTTCGAAAAATATACTGTATACCCACGCTCTTACGGTGAAGAAAACATGGAGGATACCAGCAGCCCGCATATGCGACGAGTTCGATTGTGTGAAGTCGTCCATCCGCACTGGCCCCGCGTGCGACTAAGGCTAACCACCTATACGGTAGGCTCGTGCGCCTACGTGGGACGTTATGACTGAATAATGAGATACTTTTTTTAT